>VZSF01008483.1:0-28391 GCA_013398295.1 Chionis minor | reverse complement strand
CTTTGTGCCGGCTGAGGCCAAAAACCACGACAGCAGGCATGTTCAAATATCACAAACAGTGATGTGTTGATAGTTATGCAAGCAGCACAATTTACCATGCTGTAGAAAAAAGTAAAATTGCTAACCTTCACTAAAGCAGAAAGAGGAATTTAACATGGGCCAACATAAACCAAATCAGTAATGTTTTTTCACAACTAAAGAGAAGGTTATTAAACTAAAATGATTTCTTCTGTATTCCAGATCCCAGTATTAGAGGAATACTAGTTGAAGGGCTGCTTGCTTGAAAAAATTAAAGACAATTAACAATGTTGCCAAAGAGTACAAGACACCATGATCTTACTTACACTTTTTGGTGCTTTTTAATTAAGAAAGAATAAAAATAAAACTCGATTTCAGAAGAAACAGTCAAGAAAGCATGGGGGGATATCCAGTACAAATTTCAAACTGTAGCAACTGCAGAGAAAGTGGTCTGATGTGAACTCGTGATTTACTGTAAGCTTAGGAAGGTGATGAGGTAGGGACATTGTCAATGAGTAACTTAGGGCTTTACTTCTGTTTCCTTCTGAAATTGTCTAAAATTACCGGTTTTAAAGATCTGTTATTCCAGGATTTTCAAATGGCAGTTTGGAAGTGAGAAATACTTTCATTTTCCCCAAAAAATTTAAAGATTAAGTCACATTATTAGATATCAGTAGTAGTGATGTGTCATGAAATGATAGATAAATAAACACAAGAAACTACAAAATATCATTAGATATAT
Organism: Chionis minor; assembly: GCA_013398295.1. Lineage (NCBI taxonomy): Eukaryota > Metazoa > Chordata > Aves > Charadriiformes > Chionidae > Chionis > Chionis minor. The sequence goes on along the minus strand of VZSF01008483.1, from coordinate 27,631 downwards.
TCTATTTACAGGAGTTAGACAAATCAGATGAGATTTCTCTCAGGAATAATATTAATAGTAATGTATGAGACGTAACTGGTGGTTGTTATATAAAGAAAAAGATTAGGAGACAAATTTATGAAGACTGAAGGCAAAATCACTATTGAATTGGATGAACAGTTCCTTTAACCTGTGTTTCCAGAAAGAAAATAAGTAGGTCCATAGTAAACTTTGAAATCAAAGAGAATGTCAGTAGTTGACCAATTCAGGATCCATTTAAGCTACTGCTAAGTGTGTTAAATCTGGGGGAATGAAGTTGGATTACTTGGTAGTTGATAGGGTAAAAAAATAAACTATGATGTAGTTATTCTTGCAGAAAGACAAGAGACAAATATTTGCATAGGAATAAGACTGCTGAGATACTGTCAAGGGGTACTAAGGTGCCTTTTCAGTGGAAATAAAGTTTGGCATTCCAAGGTAGATAGAAGGTAATACAGTTTGACCCAGGCAGACTCTCTTCAGGGTAGTTAAACATTTATATGCCACCATATTCTGAATAATTTCAGAGGAAAAGAACTCATCTATTGTTTAGTTAAACCAAATGCAATAGTAAGTAAAAATAAGTCTACTTATTTTTTTAGCTTCATTTCCTCTCCCACCCCCATTTGAACACCCTCAAAACATTGACTTTCATTTTTGTTAATATCTGCAAGCTGCACAAAAGGACATATTAAACTTGGTTATGCACAATTTGAAATACTTTGTAACACCACAATATTTTAGCCATGGAATTTATAGTTCTACAATTTAATCTACAATATCCTGTAATCAGTGTGGAATTGAAGTTATCAGTATAGGCAGATACTACTCGAATTAAGGGAGAACCTCGACTAGATTGTAGTAAGGTAATTTTATCCTTTAAATCAGCCACTAAAGAACCATTTGACCACACATACATCTAGCCAATACATAGAGCTGAGCAGAAAAAAAATCAACTACATAAAATGGGAAGAACCAATTTTGTAAGTAATTTTGTGTACTAAGATCTGAAGTTTTCCTAATAATGTCAATAAACAGCAATCCAGTATTTAAAAGAAAATTTTAAAATCTATCACATTGCTACCAAAAATATAACATTTATTAATAGCACAGCATGAGATTTCATGGAGACAAATGCGAATATGCTCACATATTCTTTGCCATTTTTTTCCATTTTATTTTTAAAGAAAGAGTTAAGATTAATGGCAAATCAAAACTTAAGCTTTAAATTGCAACCAGGATTTCAGGACTGGACACAGTTCTTAGATTGGGAAAACCTCTTCTTCCTTATTTTTTCACCGCCTTTTTCCCTTCTCACACCCCCACCCCCACAGTGTACAAAGCCTGTGCTGTATGCCTTGTAAGGGTCTTAGAAGATTGACCAAATCTTGGTTTTGGAACCAAGTGACATATCAGAAGAATCTTAACATATTATTAAAGAGGCCATAAGTACAACAGGAAGTAGCAGTCAGGGAAAGATTTTTCCCAGCAAAGTTTCCACTGTACAGAGGGATATTGATATGGATACAAAAGTATGATGATAATACTATAATACTCTTTACCAAATAAAGAGAACAGCAGTTTATAAAAAAGACATAATGAGAAGGACATACTTATAGCATTGAGTCATATGTAGCTGGTTACCAAACTCCGGTATTATCAGCATTCCAGCAGAAACATGAGGTACTAAAAGTGGGACAAATCTGATTTTGTTTTATTTCCCCTTAAAATGCCCTGAGACAGAAGGTGAAACTAATACCATTCGTAAACCAAAAATTGCTTTAATTTTCTGTCATTTTCTAAAGAACCTTAAGGAAGTTTCAAAGGTCCTAATTAACAGAATCACTTTAATTTGATTAAACTTTTTTTTTTTATATGAATTGAAAGGAGTAAGAAATATTTGGAAAATTCTATAAAATGTTCTCCTTTTGGAGGCTCAGAAAATATTATACATAAATATTACTTTCCCCCCGATATTCTGTTAGGATGTTGTGACATATTAGTAGTGCATAAAACAGCTGACTGAAATCTCATAATATACACAATATGAGTAAATACTTAAATCCAAACACACGAGTAATGGAGTCTAGTTACTTATCACAAGTCATGGGAGAGCTCAGAACTTAGAGAAGCAACCCTTACAAGACAAACAGCCATGCGGATATCTATCCAAATTGGCTTGGAATAAAAAGCAGGTAAAAGAGATCAGATGTAGGAATAAAATACTGAAGAATTCCAGGGTGGAATTTAAGTGTCTAATCTGATCCACAAAGGAGTTTAAGCTATCCAGAAACATACTTCGGGGATTTTAGGAGAAACAAATATTGTGAATATGACCTGATGTTAACAGACTTTACACAGAATGTGGAAAACAGCCTTAAGGTGAAACTTTAACAAACGTCACAGGAATACTGTATTAGGTGTGCTGTGCAAGTCCTCTGTCAGTTTTGCCTTTTGGAGCTGTCTCACTTTTTTAAAATAGCTACACCAATGAGGCCACTGAGAGAGGTGAAACACCTATTCAGCTGTCTGGGACACATTAGCATTTTCAGTTCAGATTAGGAGCATACATTTGAAGGAAATTTCTATCATTTGTACTTAGTGTACTTTGGTTCATGTCACAGAGCAGCTCTGGAACACAATTTTTATTTTGTTTTATTCCTGTTTTAAAAAAATAAAATGGGAGCGTACCTAATCTAATGCACTGCAACTGCTAATGATCATTCAGTCTACAGAACTAGACTGGAACTACTTTGAGACAAAAAACCTTGAAATGAAAATATTGTAGTTGTCAAGTTTCTAACACAATTTTTTCTGCCTACAGATTTACTTCTTCTGAGCCATAGACCTTGCTAACAAAGACAAAGCCTAGCTTTGTTATGATTGAGAAGGTAGGAGCTTAAATTTTTTAGGTAGGTGGTACCAGAAGTTGGTTCAGACACGTCTATAAAATAAAGGCTTAAAAGAACAAAGTCAGCTAGTACAACTACTTCTAAATCACCAATTTTTTTGCAATATGAATGAAAAACATTGCGATGCTACTATTGTCTGAAAGTTCTAGAACCATAGTAATAGCTTCCTTTAACAGTGTTAAAACAATTTAAATATTGAATAATATTTTTTCCCTGTCCAAATGTAAAAAAAATAATAAAATAAATCTGTGATTTTGCCCTTGCAGACATGAAAAAGTGTACCATTAACTGGCATTTTATATTTTGCTTTTTGTGCTTTTAATAGTTAGTAGTTACAAAGATTTAGTTCTGCAATAATCGCTGCATCCCTAGGATTATGCTTCAAATATATGCATTACAGTGCAATAAAAACATCACTTTAAAGTGTTCACTCACATATTGCTTCAAACTTGAGGTTTAAGCAAGATTACAAAAGAGGTATTTCTCATCTAAATTGTGGTGAAATCGGCAACATTCAAATTAAGTACGAAAATCCTTCTCAAAGCACTTAATCAAAACAAATGTCCATTTCTTCATATAAAATTAAAATGATCAAAATTTAAACATGTTGGCGCATAAAGAAGTATGAAAGAAATGAGGGCAAAAGGAACCTTGGAGTGGACTGCCTGAAGAATTATGGTGGGACCTTTTAAAAAACAGTGCAACAATTTACTATTGCATGAAGAATGAGTCTATTAACTACAGCTGTACAGATCACTGTTGACTAAGGTAAAACCTCAATTATATATATAAATTTATATATAAAAGGTACGAAATATTCAAGTGGATTCCACTGAATTGCAGTAATTAAGGCTTAAGTCCATGTATCATGGATGACAACATATTCTTTCTTGGGGACATAAACTGAATTTTGACAATATTTCTGCTATCAAGAGGGAGAAGAAGGGGCTGATGATAAATGCAAAATACTATTTTTGGCTCTGCTATTAATTTGCTATACAGTCCTGGTAGGTCTTTTCATCTGCATCTCCAAGATTCCAGTGAAAGCATGAGTTATGCACACATAAATGGCTGAATGACAAGACACGGCTTTTCCTTTATCTATCCCAACCAAATATGAGGCGGTATTAAAAATAATATAAAGAAGTTGTCCTGGTCCAGTTGCACTTGAAAAAGAGGTTCTCCATAGCTCAGATAAGTGCCAGGGCATGCACTTTTGCATTCTCACCCCAGCTGAGGCCACAGTACATATCTTTATAGGTTCAGTCATCACTCTCAATGATCTTGGTGGACAAAAGGTACATAGGTAAATAAAACATAGGTAAATAAAAGACTGCTGGAGGGAAGAAAAGCTTTATTTTTATTGTGTTTATTTGTTTGATTGCTCTCTAGTAAATTCAGCTTCTTATTAACCTTATTCAGTGTAGTGATCTTTTAAAAACAGAATTATCCCCCATTAACTAACGCTGCCTTTAAAGGACCATTATCAAAAGGAACTGAGACCCAGGGCATAGTAAGTTTAAAAGACTGAGTAAGAAAACTGTGGGGTTTTAGGTTTAACTTGACCAGCGCATGGACATAGAACCCTTCTCCTACTCATTAGTGCCTACACCAGGAATACTAAAACCCTTCTTGCCAGTTAGACACCCTGTTGTGAAAACAATACAGTGCCCTAAGTCTATGGCTATTTATAAACCTTTCCTTTTCACAGAACCCTTAAAGACTGATAGGTTATCTCCTGATCTTGGTTTCTGCTAACAGGCTTCCAGCTATAGTCAGTCACAAAGACTATATAGCTTAGGAGTCCTTGTGTTTATTTTTTCTCATCAAAGTATTTCTGGCCTAGTTGAACCTAGCCCCTGATATATCTTTCCACTTATCTAATACCTCTCCTAAAAGATGTATCTATCATCCTGGAAGAGATGTGCATACTCATACTGTACACCAACCTCTGTAGAGGAGGGTTTGGATTAATTGCAAAGGGGAGGGTAGAGAAAGACATACAGTTGTCATGGAATCATTACTTAGTAGACCTAAAGATTTTTTTACCTTCAATAGCTTAATCACCAAATTTAACCTTTGCAATGAAGAAGCTGAACCTCCTATTCTAAGCAAAAGAATGCTCTCCACAAGTAGTGGAGAAATGGTATTTTTCCTTTCTGCTGCAAATTTACATAAAAGTAGAAGGTTGCTAGTTAGATAACCAGGTACCATGGCAACTTAGAAAACCTTCACAGGTGAGGCACACTGGTTTATCCAATTTGAGGCTTGCAACTTAATCCTTCTGCCCAGTGATTCTTAACACAATGTGACTGCAAGCTGTAAAATATTTTCTTATGCCTGACTGTTTCAACTTACTTTACAGTGTAGAAAACAGGTCTCTGATACAAAATCCCCTTCTATTTTCCTAAAAAAATCAAGTTTGTGCAGGAACTTTTTTGGGCATCTTTCAGGTTACAGTGCAAACTTCCTGAGTTTATCATGTGTAACTAAAGTAAATAATTTACTATGTTTTTAATCTAGCCATGACTCCACAAAAACATAGGAAGGTAAAATTAATATTTTTGTGCTTCACATTCTTTCTCCCACTGATTTTTTTTTTGGAAAATGATAACTTGTTGAATAGCTGCATTGGCTATCATCTGAAAGCCATCTTCTTGAAGTCATCTGCCAAATAGGGGAGGACGGAGAATGAATGTCTTATTGTTTATTTTTGTTGGTGGTGTTCATATTTCTGTGCACATCATTCCATGTTACACAATACACTCTCAAATCTTGTACTACAAAATTCCCCCTTATACCTCTTATTACTCTACTGTGGTGATGCTCTTATCAGGTCTTAACAGATTGAGGACGTCCAACCTCATTCTACTTGACTCAAGTACCTTTCCTGTGAAGATGTTACATGTAAAGGTCAGGTGCTACAGTGTTAGTTATTTAACTACAGATCCTGTATTTGAATTTTATCTCTTAAACCTGTGACTTCACAATACCATTTTAACCAGGACATTTACCCGGCTAATTTTCTTGTTACTTCCCGAATAATTTATTGCATATAGAATTTCATAGAATGGTTTAGGTTGGAATTTCTTTGAATTTTCATTTGCAAGCAGGATTCACTGAACTCTTCTGACTACTTATATGCTGATCCATAATAAGAAGGGGTGGCCCTTTTCTAAAGGAAGACTTCTTACCCGAATTGAAAAATTTCAACTCCTGATCACAAGGTGGTAGCACTCTTACTTCTTTTGCACTGACACTCATTGCAGTCAATAGGCAAGAGTGGAAAATAACAGCTTGAAGTTTCCAGAGTCTGCTGTCACTGACATGATATGCCTTAAAGTCATGTGTAGAAAGGCAATTTTAATATATGATGCTCACGTAATGTCACTAACACATGCTGGGCCAGCAGCAAATTGATTGTAGCACAGCTTCTTCCATTTTTCTTTTATTCTGACATTACAGCTGACAGTTTTTAAATGTTGAACACTAAGTTCTAGATAAATCATACACACAACCACAGAAAGCAACTATGACACATCAAACTCATCATGTCTGCAATAGCGAGTCATTCTATTCATGTACAGATTAACTTCTGAGGAGCAGTGCTGACTCTAAACATGCAATTTATCTGCATACACACAGTAAAAGTTTTGCTGCAGACCAGCAGTCTGGGTTGCCAAGCACTGGGAAAAGCAACCTGTTCTCATAGAAACACATAAGAAGCTTCATCCTGTTTTGTACAGTATCTTGGTAACTGCACGTGACATATAATAATCAGCATCTACACAATGACTGCTAGTTTTTATTGAGCGTAAGGAATTCTCCAAAGGATTTCTCCCAGAAGCTGTGTGTATTCAGATGTATCAAGGAACTAAAGATGTAGTGTTGCACTTCAGTTGCCATATTCATATCCAAACAGAGAGAACAGTAGCTTGACCTAACTGTAACTGAATTTTGTTTGTAAAGCATCAATCTTTTTTTGTAAAAATATGCAAAACAAACATTTATCTGTTAAAAACATGAGACAAAAAAAACCAAACTCAGAAAGTTCAAGCATCTCTCCAGGTTTTAGACTTCACCAGTATTGCTGCTATGCCTTCTGCAGCCCTACAGCAGAGTTTGAAATCTTGTGATAAGTTATCATTTTGTGGTTTTCCACCTTAGCTCCAAAGATTATTATATTTTAATTATTATTACTTTCATTCAGGCCAAGTAGTCATTATTTTGAGGCAGTTTGGCTTCTCTGTCTCTGACCTTGCTTGAGCTGGGGCCTAGAGTATAGCATCCTGGGGTTGCTAAGCCCATCTGGGGGAGGGGAGAGCTTCTTCTGCTCCATCCCAGCACAGAGGTAAAGGAACGTAGAGAATCCCAAGAAATGTAAGGGGAGGAGGGAAGTTAATACAAGTCCCTACTTTGGAAATAAATAAATAAACAAATCCCATGGTGGACTAAGTTGATGACCTGCATCACTCCTATTCCCCATGTAGCACTTGCAGCCCATTTCCTAGACACCTCCCTACAACGTGAAGGTTTTTACATTAGCCTGACAAACGCATCTCCCCTTTCTAGACAGTTGGCAGCCTGTTTTAGCTCTGTCTGTAACACAGTTGAGCTGGAGTTATTCCATCCATCTGCATAGAAAAAGGGAAGTGCCTAATCTTTCAAGGGGCACCTCTTCCAGCTTTCTTAATAGCAAAACAGATGACTGAGACTTAGAAGCATGAGAGTGTTAAATGTATTGTTGCTTTTCAGCAGCCTGATCTACCTGCCCAGCTGCTCAGCTTCTTCCTATGGCTGAAAGCAGTTAGGAGGCCATGGTTGGGCTTTTTTGTTGTAGCTTTGAAATAAATATATCTTTTTTTTTCTTTTTCCCCCAAACCACTTATTATCTTTGCATTTTATTGAAACAGTTGTCCAAACCCCAGAAATTCTAGACAGTAATCAGTCTGTGTCCCTAATTGCTTGATTTTCTCCCTGATGCGGTCTTACTATAACTATAGTCTTTTGACATTAAATTTTGCAACTACTTCTCTTTCTTCTCATGACAATAATAAATAATCTGAATGTATTCTGAATACAATTATAATTAACTATTCTCAAATTATGCAGTTTCACATATCTTACCAAAGTGTGGATCAAAAGATATTTTCCTACAGCTAGTGCAACACTTTAGGCCAAAGGTGTTGTCTCATACAAACCACTGAAATCTGATTAACGAGTAAAACTAGGAGTGCCACATCCTCTAATTCCTTGTTTCTCTCCATTAAGGGAGTTTTAGTGGCTTCTATTTTTGAAGGAATCTTCCTACATGACCCCCAGGAAATAGGGGATTAGTCAGCTTCTAAAAATCCAGTCTGTTAAAATATGTTCATTTTGTTGAAGCCTAATATATATTGGTCAGGATTCACTCCCTTGAAGAAGGAAATAAGCTACGCAGACTCTATAAGCAATTAAAACTAACACTGAAAGTGTCCTCAAAACAAACAAAAAGCCTCTTTCCCCAACCTTTTTTTCTGTCTCCACCCAAAACATCATGCAAATAAAATTGTGTTGAAAAAGAAGGCTCAAGAAGAGAATTTTCAGTCATGATATTTTTAGGAAACAAAATTAAGGCTATTTAGGAAATCATCAAATTTCTTATCTCCAGTTAATAAGAAGTAACTGTAGGTTCTTGGGTTTACTCTGTGTCTGACAGAATAAATAAATGCTCTGGAGATAACAATGGTGTCAGAAGGTAATTTGGCCCCCACCATGTTTTACTTACGGAAGATGCCAGTTGGAGAAATGTCAAGTAATGCCAAATAATCTCTGAATCAAATAAAGAGCTATGTCACTGCAGAGAAACCCTCACTGGGAAATTCATCTGAATATTGCTACAATGGAAAAGCTGTACCTAACCACTAGCACAAAAAGTAGATATTTAAAAAAAAAAAATAAAATAATGATATTCAATGCTATTAAAATGTAAACATTTAAAAAGTCAGATTTTAAACCAACCTTTCATTGGATGATTTGTATTACGGTGGCTTAATCATTATCTTTATAATTTACACCCTCTTAGTTCCTTTCATTGTGATTTCATCAAAAAAGGGAAATTTATGTGATAAGACTATTTGTACAATCACATTCGGCCTCAAATTTTGAAAATATGATGACAGCCACTTAATTCTAGAGAAGATTGACTTAAGCACGTTACTTTGTGAATGAAATAGTGTTTATTCATGCTCACCAGACATACTGAGAACTTCTGGTCTCTGGGACAGCCACAGTCAACTTCTTTTAACCTCTATGAGAAATACGTTATGGAACGACATCTTTCATGGTGTTTGATTACTAGTATAAGAAAAAGTTCAAAAGACCCCACTTTCCCTTTATTTCTGGTTCCTGCCATCCCTGCTTCACACCCACAAAAACATAACTAGTTATTCATGGCAGAAGTTGTTGGTTTTAATGTGTCTAAACCCATATTCTCATTAATATCTACTTTCAGACATCTCAATAACCATAACAATTTTACTGGGAGAAATCAAATACACTAGTAAAAAGATCTTTCCAGTAAAATAATTTTACAGATGTTTTGTTGGAGGTTTCAATAGGACATTTTAATTAATGAGAATATTGCAGTACTTAAAAGCAAGCACTAAATACTAAATAAATGTTCACTTACAGCTGTTAAAAAACCCAGCTAAAGTTATGGACATACAAAAGTAGCCACTCTTTCTCTGTCAGACTGCTTTGGGGTACTTTCCCTCTCTGAAGATGGTGTAGTGATGATATTTACAAACATCCATAAAGCAAAAAGGAGCTTTTGAATGAAGCTTTATTTCCTAAAGTAATTACACAAATGCTTCTGAAACAGTTTTCTATATTGCTCTAAACTTCTCAGTTAATTTATATTCTGAGTTGATTCATTGTGTGTATCTGCACAAATCCTTTTATAGAGAGGAAAAAATATTAGTTATGGTTACAATAAATTAGCTAATATTAGGGGAGTGCATGGAAATGGTTTCTAAAAGGAAGAGACAAGTGTATCTGTGGAGTCAGGACAGTGTTTGCCTGTTACCATTTTGGAATTCTGCTTCTAAGTTGGATCATCTTTCCCACCTCCACTAACAGGACTGTAAATCAGAAAATGCAATGTTGGGAACTAAGGTTCTGATTTAAACTTTTGATACTCTGAATATGCTTGTATATTAGCATTCATTGCATATTAGCTTTCCCCCACCCCTTCTTTTACGTATATATTTAACTCTGAATTTCTTGAATTTACAGCTGTTAGCCTGGAGAGAACTGAGAAATCTTTACACATTTCAAGGTTACTGAAATTGTATGGTCCATGCACCTGAATATTTCCACCTTCTCCTATGCTTCCCCTGAAAGTCTGCTTCAGAGTTTGTGCCAAATATGCATTTGCCTGGCAATGTGACTATAACTCATCTGTACTGCTTGGTAGTTTCACTTCCACTCCCATTTTTAAAACAAAGCAGAAATCTGTCACGGCATTATACAGGGAGTCAAAAGGGCATGTGCATATGAGGCTTGCTCTAAAACTACTAAGTTTCTCTAGACATTGAGATTTTCATATTCTTGATTAGCTTAGGTGCACATTAGTTTCTGAGCTGCTCCTGCACATGAAACTTGGTACATCTGTGTATTTATAAAAGTTCAGTTTTGACTAGCTGATACCTAAGCTTAATGATCACACTATGGATCCAGAGTTCCCATTTCTTTCAGTCCTTGGGTACTTATCTTCAATTTGAAACATTAAAATCTCTTTTGGTAGGGACATAAACATGAAATTTGGCACATAGTTTCTCTTAGTCACAAGCTGAAAATAACTAGCACTCTCTCAAACTGCATCCTCATGTATTAAAATTCTCTCTGAGATCAGCTGATATAATTAATTCAGGTAAAACTAAATCACATCCAGAAAACATAACAGCAGCATCAGCTCAGGAGTCTGAGTTTAAGTTATTTTTTAGTTCTCTTCTTATTTTAAGACTGAAGGTAATAACTCTGTTTTACCCCTCCTGTTCAATAAAGTATTTTAACACTGCTCTTGAACAGGTCTCAGTTACTGAAAAAGTTGCAGTAAGATGGCATCAGGAGCTCTTGTGAGAAAATAACTGCTTAACAGTCTTTATGATGATGAGTCATGGGGCAGAAAGATCATTTTCATCTTATTTTGCATAGCCTTGAGGACATAGCAATTACTTACAGAACAATAATATTACCCCAGGCACTTCTGCCAAGCCTGGTGATACCATAATGGAGAGCAGCAGACAAAGAGTAACAAATAAGTGAACAAAAAGCTGTGTGACGCAGTCTCTACTAAAAAGATAAAAGGAAGGGGTGGAAAAGACCAAGGGAATTGCCACTGTTTACCAAATTGAAAGCTTATTATTTTCTTCTGAATCCATTCATGGGAAATAAAGCACTAAGTAAATAAAAAAGTAAACTGAACTTGGTGATGCTTAGCACAGGACTGGCCTATAAACTCTGTGCCCTAGATACGGTTCTTCCTGGACTTTGGGAAAAATGAGACCTTTACTTTATGTAATAACAGATTAAGCAAAAGCATATTTTTTCTACATCTTTTGCTTTCTTGAACTGTGTAGGAAAGTGTGCTGATATCCAGACAGAAATCAGAAAGGTTAGACACTACCATACACACTCATTAGACAGTACGTGTTTTACTCATTGGCATGCTGTGAGGCAACAAAAGAAATTATACATTATGTATTTGAATAATGATATCTCTGAAATTGTACAAGGCTAACTGACAAGGCAAGATGTATCAGTGCCACTGCTTCAATTTTCAGTTTACTTTATTCAGTACATCTTTTCTCTGGAATATTAAATGCATCAGGTATTTTGTCTAATTCAGCCCTTGGATTCTGCTTAAGCCGATAATAAGCCAGAAATGTATTAGAAGAATTAAATCAGTTCCCATCTCACTCATCTTCCCCATTGCCTCCCCTTTTTTTTTTTTTTTTTTTTAACATGCTACGCACCTGAGGTTGGTAGTACAAGTGATTTAATAGTACGACCTGAAAATGAGTCTTGAAGACAGAGCTTTGTTCATCTAGCTATTAGCTGAGGACAGGATTTACTCACTTTGTCTCTCCTCTATATATTAATCTCATTAGAGTTGCAGTCTGGAACTCTTGCTATAGCAATGTACCATTAGCAGTCCCTAGAACACGGGATCTTAAACTGTGTTTTCTGACAACTGCAGCAGTGCCATACAGCTCCTCACTGTCCAGGAGCACAGAGGGCAGCTGTGGCCAAGCCCTGCAGTGGCTGAAATCAGGACCTGACAGGACACCCAGGGAGGCTGTGCAGAGCCATCTGTGCCCATGGGGGCCTGACACTCACAGCTCTTAAGGCTTCAGCTTTGAGTTTTCAGGAGCCTTTGGAAGTGTGCCTTATAGTACAGCTGTATCATATAGTGGCTTTGGAGTTCATACAACTGCCATCTTTACAGCAGGATTCAGTATCTGTTTGTCAGCTGTGCAAGGCTAGTTCCCAGCCTGACTGAATTGTTGTAGATAAGTTGCTCGTTAATGCTAAAAGTAAGACTCTTTGTATTTATGAGTGTTCTGTGTTATCTTTAAACCCATTTACTCAAAGATAAGAACTTCCTTCTGGATTACTAAATATTAGCTAAGATGTCTTACCTCTTCTTTTTTATATTTTTAATGGACAAACATTTTTGATCTTTTGTATCACACACTAGAATGACTCAATAGCTTTGTCATGTTTCACCAAACCCTTAATTAACAATTCTTAGTTCTAGTCTCTCCTTTTGGTATCTCTTAGTATCTCTTATGTATTCAGAACAACTCATAACATAGCATTTCTGAAATCTCACATGTCTTTCTCAGAGGTAGATAATTTTCCTTTTGTTTTCAGCTTGAGCCTGTGGAAAGTACAAGTTGCATTCTTGACTGCTGCTTTTCTGTTTCTTTTCAAAAACTGAGGGTTGGGGTTTTTTTTTGCTTGTTTGGTCGGTTGGGTTTTTTTAAATGGAAGGTGCTAAATGACTTTATCCCTGTTACATGCTGCATTTGGTTTCTTAATGTATTGATAGTGTGCAGCTTCTACATGACTCTTCTCCACCGTGAGTTCTCATTCACACAAATGGCATTCCTTTTCAGTAAACCAAAATAATCTCTAATTTGTTGGGGTTTTCTTTTAATCTGTTGCTAGCTAAATGCCCAGGGTTTGATAAATTCTAATGCATTTTCCATATCTATCACAAAGTGTTTGTCAGCTGACATTTGTCATACACAAACGTCTTGCTCAAATCAAGATGTCCTTGTATAGACTTTCTATACAATTGAGTTTTCCTTTATTCTGTTCATACATCCTAGAAATTCAGAGGGTTTCTAATACCACAGCCTGATGTGAAGATATCATCCTTTAACTCTGATAAAGGAACCTGAACCAGAATCTGCTTTTTTCAGACAAGAAAGGATGACATTTATCCTTAATATACTTAATGGCAACTCTGAGTCATGCAAAGCTAAACATAAAATTAATTTCTACCTACCTTGAAAAAAATTCTACTTTCCTGACTTTAATGAAGTTGCTGGGAATTTTGGCATAACTTCAGTAGGGCCAGAATTTAATTTTTAATGATAGATGATATTGTTTTAACCTTCAGTCTTCTCTATTCTACCTTCTGTGTTTAGCATGTCACATTTGCAAATGCTTCAAAGTCACACAAAAGTCTTGTCAAAAAACACAGACACATTAGAAAATCACAACTTATAAGTTACAAACAGCATCAATAATATGTCTGCAAAAGTCAGCTTCTGAACTAAATCTGTTTGCTTAAACTTTAATCTGCTTCAAAGTCAGCTCTGTTAGATTAACCCAATTACCCTTTTATATAGAGCTGTTTTCACTTGGCAACATAAATACCAATCCTCGGTTCTTTTAGCAACGCAACTCACAGCCATCAGAAAAAAAAGAAAAAAAAAGAGATGTAAAGCACAGTAAAGATGCAAAGAGAGGAATGGGAAAAAGAAAAAGGGTTTCCATTATGCAATACAATCAAAAGCACCTGTGCTGGAATTCATTAACTCCATTGAGCAGGCAGCTGCATATTTGCAACATCCTGATGAGGCAGGGGAAAAAAAAAAGACAGCAGATGACTGACTGTACAGATTGGAAAACATAACAAAACATTTAAAGTGCTTCATTTTTTTACTCAGGCATTTAATTATCCTGTTTCCCTTTTAGAACTGCTGATTTCCTTGTATTTCTGTGTATGTAATAGTTCGTGTAGGTAATTTTACAGGTATCTTTATTATAAATACAAAAGAACACTGGAATAATGTTTTTCAGAAAGTATAGCTTACACTACTGGTTCTGCAAACTTAAATAATTGAAGTAGTGCTGAGCACCTTTATTCTGTAAGTTTGTCATTTAGGAGAAACCACTAGCAATCATCCTAGCAAACGATATTTTTTTTTGCTTATCCTGTTTCTATTCCTGTTTTCCCTATCCCAAATTTTTCTGTGCTTTATCATAGACAGATTATTTTATAATTCATGGAAATTTTACTTGGATCTCTGTCATGGCTTGCAGCTGTGGAAGAAGTCCATCTTCCTGATTCATCCACCTGTTGTAATTAAGGGTCATGAGGTGGATCTTGACCTCACTGTCTCCTTTTGGCCTCTGTCAGCAGTAATTATATAAATTATTTTCAAGCACTTACTGGATTATTCAAGTGCAAATTCTGAAAATAGCTGATCACAGGTGTCTCCTACAAGTAACTTCTCTGATGCTGAGGGAAGACTGTAGATATTAATGCTTATATTCAATTGTACTCATGTTGCCTAATGGATCATGCATATGTGAGGAATATGGAGTTGAACAACAGCCTCTGAAAGTTAAAGCATCACAGAGCTCCTGTGAACTAATTTCCTCAGGTTTAGCAAGGGAAAACAGATGTATGCTATCGGTCACCTAAATTTCAGTGGGATTTTCCAGTCACATCTTTATAAAAGAAAAGCTTTAGCAAGCCATCATGATAAGCAAACCACCATGATGAATTTTGTCTCTTACTGAGATGATACTGTGTTATGTGACATAAGCAGGGATTACTGGCAATATTTGGTCTGCATGTCTGTCTGCCTGTACATAGCATTATGTTTTGCATTATGATTTGTGGTCTATTGTTTATAAATTTTTGAGATCAATTCATCTATATAGAGTACTCTGTACGTGTCACTTGGAGTGGAAAATAAGTGTATATCCATAATTCCGGATACCACATTCAGATCTCTCATATGTCAGTGTTCCAGAAATAACTCTGTTGAACCTAATCAATTGACAATGAATTTGTATAACTGAGAACAAAAGTAGTAATTGACCTCTTTTCTGTAGTCTCACTGGTAAGATCACGTTTACTAATATAACATTCTGCTCAAACAAGAGTTGTAAAACAAAGAGAAGAACCAGCATGAGAAATAGAATGACTGAAAATGAGTCTCAAGCATTGGAAAGCTACTGAGCAATGTATTTCCTTAAAAATTAGTCTAAATATAATACCCCTTCTCAAAATCTAACATTATTTTCCTATTCATTATCTCTTTGTTTATTACCACTTGATTGAAATAGTACTTTTCTGTGCATTAGAAAGACTCGTATTTCCCCAGTTTTAAAGAAAATCATGCTATTAATGTGGCTTTATTAGAATGTTTGAGGTCAAACACTTCATTAGACAGGCTCTTTCCCAGAAAAGCATTTACTACAGGAGTTGTCCTACTAAGGCAAATACAAGATTGGAAGCAGCACAGTTTGCAGCAAACTTGAAAGATGAATGCAGCAGCATCCATAAGCGTCCATGAAGTATTTGTTACATAACTACAACTAAAACAAAATAACTGATGACGTTTCACACCTCAAGCAATTTTTTTCATACTTATTATTATACAGACATACAGATGAAAAGTGTCTTCATGTATTGTGGGCCACAAAGGTCGTTTAGGAGATGTTTAGGGTATGTTAAGAAAGCATGTTCTGGGAACCCTGAAGGGATATCTCTGAGCTGGTACATTTGCTTGGTATCATCTGGGTCCAAATGCAGATCCAAAAGCAGCAAACCTGTATTAGTCTGAGACTGTACCTAAAGTGGCAGGCTCCAGCCTTTCAGTGAGGTTAATTAGCATGTTCATGTCCTGTTTAGAGTTTTAGACCTAGCTCAGTCAGCTCAAGACACATATCTCATTGTATGGGCGTAGTGATATATACTTCAGTCTTAGTCACCCACTTCTGCTCCAGTTTTCTGTTAGCCCTCTTCTGACATATTTCCAAAGTCCACTTTCCCGAAGATATCCCTCTTTGATATCAAAGTAGATATCTTTGTAGTAGTATCTCAAAGAACACTTACATGGATCTTCAACCTGTCTGATTCAATCTGAGGTCTTCTCTATCATAGATGAATTTGCTACTCCTATATAAAAGCTTTGATTAATAGAGTATAGATAGAGAAATACACAGATTCTGACTCTCTTATTTTCTTGCCTGCTTGAGGATCTTCATGTCTGAGTACTTATGGCTGCCATCAGAAACATAAGAAACTGTAATAATCCACAATTTGGAAGTGATATTTGCTAAATTTTACCTTGTTTTGTTTATTTCCATATTTAGCTTAAGTAGTGATTGTTTATTAGTAACTTATTAGAAAGTCACTTTTGTAACAGTTTGCCAAAAAGCTGTTGGATGTTCTTTGTTTCTGATTTTGATAGGTGACACCAGACATTTTGATGCACAATTTTCTCCTTGTTACCCATATGACTGGGTGACCCTGTGTTCCATAACTTATCAAACTGCAAACAAAGTTGATACAGTGTATTTGACATCCAAGGAGTTATTTTTTTAAAATTTAAGAGCAAACAGGCTACGATGCCATGAAAAAAGGAGAGCCGGAGAAACAAATTGTGCAAAGCTATTAGGTTATCCACAGAAATCTGCATTGGGACCTCTGCTTTTCAAGTTTAAGATAGTCAAAACCAGAGCTGACCATGAAGAGTAGCAGGAAGGTATCAAAACACTAAATGACTTAGTGATAAAATGGTAGATAAAATCCAGTGTGAACTGAATGCATATGGACAAAATAACTCTAATGAATTCTATACAGTAATGGCTCTCAATAATGTATTGATATTCAGAAAAGGGATTTTGAAGTCATGAATAGTTCTCTGAAAATGTCAATTGATATTCATTTGTGGTCAAAAGAGAAAATTGTATATTGAGACTTAGTAGGAATGATGTTAATAGCAAAAAAGGAAATGACACAGTATATAGTATCTGCTATATACTGCTATATTATAAATGCCATGCAAGTTTAGAACCTTCTAAAGTCTGAAATTTCTAAAATTTTTAAAGAACTAATTAGAACTAGGAAAAATACAGAGAAAAGAAACAAGCATATCCAAACGAAGAGAATGATACTGATTTCTGGCAAACCACATATATTAGGATGCTTCACTTCAAAAAAGACATGAAGAAAGATATAAATGTTATGGAGAAGGTGAATAGGGAATAACTATTCTGTTTCCCTTAACACAAAAACTGGCAGGGACCTCATTAAAGTAACAAGTATCTCATTTAAAACAACCAAATGGGGGGGGTTTTGTGTATCATCCACTACATAGCTATACATTAGATCTGTGCGCTGTAACATGCTATATTATGTAAAAAATCCATGAGTTTAAAAAACCCACAAAACAAGTCAAATTCATGAAACGTAGATCCATCAACTGTTCCTTTGTTGTTTTCCAGGTTACATTCTTACAAAATTTCATCCTCAGAAGTGCTCAACCTAGTTTTATTGCAAAAGAGATTAGTCTCCACTGAAATGTTCATTCTGTGTCACAAATCTTGTCAAAGACTGTATTCACTGCTTTGAAAAATCAATTTCACGCATAAATTTTTAAAAGTTTCTCTTGCAGAAAACAAATGTACAATAGCAATCTCTTCAGGCTAACTTCAAATCTTACTTTCTAAGAGGGCCTAAAACTCTTAAGAAAGCCTCATCTGCTGTTCCTTCACTCCAAAATGTCATGAATGTTGATTGACTTGTCAGTAAATATCAACCTGGGACCATTAAAGATTCTTATATGTAATTTTCATTCATTTTATGCCAATTATGCATACAAACACTTGCATTACATTAAAAAAGACTAAGGTTGCAATGTCAAAGATTTAAAAGTTGCCAGAACGGACACTCATTGCATAAACTTCAATGGTGCCACTCCAAATATGCATTATAATGACATCTTGATTACATGGTTGCATTTTTTTTTCCACAGAACTCCGCTGCTAGGACTGTGATATGATATGCAGTTATTTAGGTTTGAAAAATATTAATCAATTAAAAAAAATAATGTATTGACAACAAATGTCATCACGTGGTTTCAGGATAAGTCACTAGCATTTGAATCCTCAAATTCCTGGTCTTCCTGGCCAGAGATCTGAGACTTGAGCTAAGGGTTGCACTGCTGCCCATTCTTTTTGTCAGTAATGTCTCCTCAGAGACATTTAATATGGAATTATAATTGCAATCACCTATGAAGGGATGGATATGCTCAGTGAGAGTGGAATTTTTACCAATTTCATCTCCTAAATACTGAGAAACATCTATTGAGGGCTGGCTTTCAAAATAGAAACATTTGAGTAAACTGTCATGAAATAGAAAAACATGTATCTGACACAAAGGTGACTCCAAGCTAAACTTCAGCTGCCAGCTGAAAAGCCAATGTGGTCAGAGTTAAATTTTGAAATTTAAGACTGGAAAAAACCCCAACCAACTGGTTCACCAACACAGATGTAGCCTTGCTGTAGAAAATTTCAGCCCTAGCATATAAAACTTGGCAGTGTTCCATGCAGGAAACTTTTGGACTACTGTAATAATTTTATGTTATAATATATGCAAATCTATACAGTCAGTAATGACTAAAAAGTAGGAACATAAACAGTTTATTTATTGATTTGACAGATTCCAATATATGGCAATTATAGAACAGCATAGTATTTTGAAATAGAGTTACTATTCTTTGTATGGAAGCTAGTAGGAAATCCATGTGACAAAAGCACTGAAGAGACATTGGATTGTTTTATGTTGTAGTGTATAGTGTCTATTTTATAGACTACTGAATATTTTGAAATCATATTTATTTCATGTGAACACAAATATTCTTATGGTGGTTGTATTCTAATGATTATTTGTTTGAGCAGAAGAGAAATCATATTTTTAAAATGGTAAATACAGATACTAATTCCAGGTCCTTGCTGTTATAGCTAAAGAAGCTCTTGATGGAACACATATCTTTAAAATCACTGTTATGAAAAGGAATACAACTGAAGAGAATGGGACACAATCTTTACCTGTGACAGTTTGCAATGCTCTGTAGTGTGTGTATATACACACACACAGAGTTTTTTATAGTAATGTGTGTTAGAACCTTATTTACCTAAACTTCTACTCGCCTTACCATATGAATAAGTAAAATAGGATGAAATGTTTGTTCATTTTCATGCCAATCTACAAGAAATCCCAAGGAATTTCTCCTTCTTGAGAAAGCAACATATAGCATATATAGTAAGAAAGTCTTCAGTTTCTTGGAAAACGCCTTCAAATGGAGGAATGGTTAATTTATGAATACATTTTTTTTTTCTCCCCACATAGAAACTGTCATTTAATTTCATTGCAAATGCTAACAAAGTTTTACCTGGTGATACCAGTACTCATGCAAGCTCTGTGAAATTTATTTACAGCATCATAACTAAAAGTAAAACATTGGAGGATCAGATGATCATATAACTGCCAATACCTGAAAGACAAGCAAAAATAAGAAAGGCTATGACTATTTCTACCTCTAGGGTTCTCTAACTTAAAACCACTACTTTTTTTTTTTTAATTTTTATTTTTGATTGATTTAATTGCTTTTTTTTTTTTCTGACAAACATTAAACCCAAATAGAAAAAAATGTAGCTTGTACTCAAATGTTTCATGTTGAACCTTATCATACATTCACAGTGGGTAACTATCAATGGAGGTGAAGGAAAAACAGGGAGAAAGGGCAGAACAAGCAAGGAATTAAACTTGGGTAGAGAAGGAGAGGATAAGGACTCACATACTAAAAAAAAAGCCCTTCACACAACGATTTTTCATATGTAATCCTTTTTCAATGGGTCCTTCATTCTTTACAGGGTTTGTGTGGGCTGAACTATAAAGCTTTCCCACTCCATGCATCTCCATTTGAAAAAGCTTTATTCACCAGATTTTATTACTTCATTAAATGTCTGTAAACACAAATACTAAGATCTGAACAAGTCTGTATGAGAGGGATGAGACAGAGCGGGCATTTGTCTGAATTAAAGACTTTTAACAAGTCTAGCATTGCGATGAAGAGAGACAAACTGCCATCTAGTGAAAGCAAAAGCGGTTAACATAAAGAAAAGGTTAAGATCTCACTGAAGGTTACTTCAACAGCTTCAATTCCCAGATGTGTGTGACTATAGATAGTGTTTTATTAATACTTCTGAATTATGCAGCAAGCCAGTTATTATAATTATTCAAGTCTATGAGTACTCCATGAATTTTTGTAGCTGTTTATTTTAATCTATTTTATTTTTACAAAATTAAGTATGATTAAGTTGTGCTTCAAGTTCTGTGGTTATTCTATGAGACACTTTCCCTTCTGAGACACCAATGCCCCAGTAAGATGTAGACTGTAACCTGTGAGCCATTATGCTTAAGGTCAATAAGAAGTCCATACACATTTCAGAAAAACTGGGAATTTACACTGGGATCTTCTACTTGTCTCTATCTTACCCTCTCTCAAGTTCATCTGGTTTGAACAGATTCTTCAACACAAATTGCACAGGGCATTAATCTTTGAAATCATTACTGATCAGAACCATTGCTTTTAGGGTACTGTCCAGAGGTAAGTCAGTCTTTTTTATAAGAAATAAAAAGGAAGATCCACTGAGTCATTATGAGGCAATCTGAGGTAATTAAACTTCAGATTAAAGGTGATCTGAGACATTAAACCACTAGGCAAATCATAGATTACTTTTTGATTTTCAAACACCAAGGAATGAAAAAATTTTGCCCTAGTGGGATACAGCACACAAAGTATTTTTAATCTAAGGATTTAAATTACTCTATATATGCACACTTTTATAGAAATATTGTTGTCAGAGGGAAGATGAAGCAAAATGTTAAGCTTGAGGCAGGCACATTGCAATTCTAATTGCAATGCTTCTCTCTAGCCCTTTCACTATAAAAATAAAGGCAAAATACTTTCATGTCACAGTCTGAGTGTTATGAACATCACTTCACTGTGAAAAGTAAAATAAGCTGGGGAAATACAATCATGGTTTAGTTATTGAATGTGTCTAGCACAGAGCAGGATACAAAGTTGAGCCTTACCCAAACTGCTTATGACTGGAATAGTCAATGCACATATGTTCATAAATCCACATTCCTAATGCACGTATGAAATTCCCAAAAGCAAAGTTAATGTGGCAAAAATTGCCTGCATGTAAACTCTTTTGCAAATCTTCTTACTAGTCAACTTTATTGAAATTTCAGAATTGGACCTGACACCCTGAGTCAATATTGCTGGTATTTCTCATCTCTGAAGATACATTTAATAACTTAATATCCTGAGAGAAAGAATCTGACAAAAACTCCTTTTCCCCTGCACATGCGAAAGATTGAATTAAAAATTTTAAAGTGACCCAAATTACAGTGTTAATACCTTTTGCTTAATTTCCCTGGACTTTTATAATTTACTCCATCAAAGACATTACAATATTTAGTTTATCATGTCTGTCTTTTCACTAACTTGTCATTTACTAGCATTACCTGTGGTTCACGTGACAAACTTACTTTACCTAACTAAAAGTCACGTTACTGTTAATTTAGTCTTCCTTAATCTGCTCAGACTGAAAGGGTTTATAACCACTATGTAAGCCTACAGCATAACAAAAACTACTGTTGCATTTTGTTTCCTATCAAGGACATGTGCCTTTACTTACTTGAAAAAAAGAAAAAAGGTCCATTTTTATAAACTGATTTAGGATTCATTGCACAGGGGTTTGGAAGAACAACAGAGTAGGCAGTGTAAGCAAACGGTTGAAAAAAGCACACTAGGAAGGATTTGGAATGGTTCTATGAATAGGAAACATGTAATGGAAAAATTAAAGACTGACCACAATGAAGAATGGTGCAGATCACAAAAGGGTGAAACAATATTATTACCATTCTTCCTAGTATGTATCCTGTTAATGCATCCCCGGACACTTGTGTCCTCTGGCATGCTGCAATAATGATACAGGTTAAGTGCCAAGCCTGTTAGTTCATTTGTTAATTTATTCCGACTACTATCAATGCACGAAAAGAAACAGAACCTGACACTTTGGGGTTAGTGGATATATTTAAATTCTTCCAATCTTTGTTTTATTTTAAGTGTCCTCTTAGCATTACTTTTGAATGAGAGTTCCAAGCATGCTTAATCATTTAAAAGTTCTTGACACTTTCTATAAAAGCAGTAACATAACTGCTTTCTGTAAAAGCAGTAACAGCTCAAGGAAAACACTGAAGATTAATTTCTTCAAATGATTTCTACATATGCTATACAGTTGCAGTACTTAACACTGATCTCTCAATGTTTAATACAATACACCTGGTAGTAAATCATAGATTCATAGAACAGTTTAGGCTGGAAGGGACTTTATACATCATCTAGTTCCAACCCACCTGCCATGGCAAACCTGCCATGGACACCTCCCACTAGACCTGGTTGCTCAATAACTTATCTGGCCTGGTCTTGAACACTTCCAGGGTTGGGGCATCCACAACTTCCCTGGGCAACCTGCTCCAATGCCTTACCACACTCAGAGTGAAAAATTTCTTCCTGAGATCTAATCTACCCTATTCCAGCTTGAATCCATTACCCCTAATCCTATCACTACATGCCCTTGTAAAAAGTCCCTCTCCAGCTTTCCTGTAGACCCCCTTCAGATACTGGAAAGCTGCTATAAGGTCTTCCCAGAGCCTTCTCTGCTCCAGGCTGAACAATACCAACTCTCTCAGCGTGTCTTCATAGGAGAGGTGCTCCATCCCTCTAATCATCTTTGCGGCTCTTCTCTGGACCCACTCCAACAAGCCCACATCCTTCTTATGCTGAGGACTCCAAAGGTGGACACAGTACTCCATCCAGGTGGGCCCTCTTGAGAGCAAAGTAGAGGTAGAGGGGCAGAATTACCTCCCCTGACCTGCTGGCCACAGTTCTTTTGATGCAGCCCAGGATGCGGGTCACACATGTGTGCACATTGCTGGGTCATGTTGAGTTTCCTCACCCACCAACACCCCCAAGTCCTTCTCCTCAGGGCTGCTCTCAATCCATTATCTGCCTAGCCTGTATTGCCATTCTCTTTTCCTAGAAAGGGAGAGTGAATTTTTAAAGACAGAAAAATGCATCTCTAATTTGCCTTCCAACTTTTATGATAAATCTGGTTTCTAAACTTCTAATGACATCTGTTCACAGCAATACAGTTTAGCATATACAAAAAACATTTTTTAATTTTTTGTTATGAATTTGAGTTTTCTCAAATTATTTTTATTTTGACATTATCAAGCATGGTAACATGGAAAAAGGGATTCCCAAACCCCCAAATGTCTTCCTCTTTTGTTGCAAATTTTGAGTGATTGAATCCAAATTTTCTAAATGCTGCTTAAACTATATTTGTCCATGGCATGCATAGTTATTGCTTTAACAGGAAAAATACATGCTCTTTCTACAAGGCAAAGAATCCTAGCTACAGTAGTATTAGCAGGCATCATTAGGACACTGCTAGGTACATCTGAACAAGCTTTGCCTGTGTTATGTCATCTATCTTCAAGCCATTAAAAGTAACATTGTAAGCTGTTATGTAGTTGTCATATCAGGAGGAAGTCTTATACTAATTTAATTAAATTTTTCTGGCAACAGATAAAGACAAGGAATGGAAATGATTAAGCCCACATAGGTTCTTCTCTTCCGCTGTTAAATCATTATTCAGGGAGAAAGCCACCAAAATTTTATCCTTCATTGGGCCTTTTTAGGAATCTGTTTTCTCAGGTTCCTGCCATTTATTAATGTGTTGATTAATTTTAGCAGGATTGATATCTCTGTGGTGTCATAATTCATTTTTGTTGAACCCCCAATATGCAGAAGCTGTTTCAGAGAATCTTTACCAAATAGTTACATATGAACTATCATCTGAAATCAATGTAATGTATTTAAAGTTGACAGTAGCTGCAATGCACAGATTTAGGTTAAATGGCTTGGCAACTGCCCAGCCAGCTATTCCTCTGGAAGGTTTTCACTCAGAAGTGGTATGAATAGGCTGCTCAAGAGTACTCAAGGCCAGATCCAAGAACTTGGAAACCCAGTACCTCATTTTAAGGCAGATGAAGCAAAAATGGAGATCAGAAGCTTCTGTTAAGCCTCTCTACACTGTGTAGAGGGTTGGCATCTTCACATGGCATCCAGACCAGTAGTACAAGGAGCAGTGAGATGCCTTAAATCCATCCTGTACATATTAGCTTCCTACTGTCAGCTCACTGGAAAATGCTGAGTCTAAAATCCTGGCTTCATTCAGCTATAGAAGAAATTGCATTTTCCCCCTTTGGGATTCACTTCCCACACCCACTGAAATTAGAAAGAAAATTCACTCCCCACACAGTCTTGAAGGTAGTAGCTCAGCTATCCCTTTTTATTTAAAAGTTTGTTGCTAGACCACAATAATGAAGTAGGAAAGCAGGTTTAAATTTTTTCTTTCCACATACTGGAATTTAAACTAATTTTTCTCACTTCCATGCCTAGTAAACTGAAAACCACTCTATTCTTTATTTGCTTTTGGTTATATAGGAAATAATGTTGCTACACTGTAGCAAACTCGTAGCAAAACTACAAAGTCAGAAGGAGTTTTAATTGTAAAACCAAGCCAATTTCACTTGTGTCTTACTATCATACCTGCTTACTCACAAGGACTACAAAATGTTTATTTCAGATGATGCCTGGCATCTAGCCAAGAGACACACCTCCAGGTGATTTGACCAGGATTTCATGTGATGGCCTGGATGACAGAGGACACCAGCTATCCAGTCCTGGTGACAGGCTGATTCAGACAGTAATAATATGCCAAATTTTGATGTGGTTTGCACCACTGTGGAGTTCACAGGGATTTTAGTCTGTCATTGTGTCCCACCTGTGTGAGTTATTAGGGTTTACCCATTGTTCTGTCTCCTGCACTGGGTGTCCTAAGAAGATCAACAGAGTCATGAATACACAAAACTGCTACAACACATCATCTGCTGTTTGCTCTGGTACTTCCACACACAGTCAGTCCTCGCTGTTCCCTTTCACATCAATGTTAATGTTCCAGCTATTATGTCCTACAGTTGCAAGGATATATGGAAGGCAGATGCAGGGATGAAAGGCAAGAGACGCTTTCCATCTGTCCTGGGGTTGTGCAGTTATTTGACAAAGAATGAAAGAAAAAAGAAATTAGTAGTGAGTGACCAGTTCCACAGCCTCACCATTAATGCACTTTGCTTTCCTGAGTTTTGCTTTCAGAATTGCTGCAATTTAAATTCAGACCAGTTACTTGCATCGATTTGACACTATGTATGGACAAAATGGACATGTTTGATATTCATTTGCTGTTTTGGATACAGTCTGGAGTGAAAGCAGGTAATATGTGAATTGCAGTTGCAAAACACCTGTTCCAGGACAGAATGAAATGGGCTTAGTATTATATAAATTGATAAGGGCCTGTATTACCTTGTATGCTAGCTACACAGTTTGCACAGTCAGATTTCATTTCACCTTTGATTTCAGGTCCCCTTCCAGCTTAACACTATAATAGCCAAGAAGAGATCCAAGCTCCTGGGATGTGCATCAGTACTATATCATCCTGGGCCATCTGTTTCTATTTCATTTGTCTCCTCCCTTGCACACACAAATCATAAACACATATTTCTGCTAAATATGCAAAAAGGAATACATTTTCACATCATAACCTCTGCATAGTTGAAAATGAGCATTGCTCATTCCTCTGCCAAGCAAGCTACTGTTTAGCTGCATGTTTCTTAACATGACAAGAAAATACTTGACTACTTTATAGTACTAAAAACTATGTGGTTCACAGTGTGTAATTAACAAAAAAGTGCATAGTCATAGTTGCTGCCTCTCTATTTACCAGCATAATTTCTAAATCAAAAGTTTTAACACAGTGCTCAACAGCTCTAATTAAGAATAGATTGGTTAAAAATCATAGCCTGTGAGATGTTATAGCACTGAAGCAAAAAGGTGAACTTAAAGTAATAGATGATATTTTGTAGTTATATACAGTTTTTCATCTTGAATGTTATTAAAGTGTTTTATAAACTAGTACATAAAAGAACTAGAAAAGTAAGGCCTTTGACACAGTCTCCCACAGCATTCTGCTAGAGAAGCTGGCAGCCCATGGCATTGACAGGTGGACTCTTCACTGGGTTAAAAACTGGCTGGATGGCTGAACCCAGAGAGTTGTGGTGAACGGTGCTAAATTCAGTTGGCGTCAGGTCTCAAGCAGCGTTCCTCAGGGCTCAGTTTTGGGGCCAGTCTTGTTTAATATCTTTATTGATGATGTGGTTGAGGGGATTGAGCGCACCTTCAGTAAGTTTGCAGACGACACCAAATTAGGTGGGAGTGTTGATCTGCTTGAGGGTAGGAAGGCTCTGCAGAGGNTACTCAGCACTGGTGAGGCCGCAGCTTGAGTACTGTGTTCAGTTTTGGGCGCCA
The DNA here is from genome assembly GCA_013398295.1 of Chionis minor. Lineage (NCBI taxonomy): Eukaryota > Metazoa > Chordata > Aves > Charadriiformes > Chionidae > Chionis > Chionis minor. The sequence continues at coordinate 840 of VZSF01008483.1, read as the reverse complement.
CAGTATCGGAGGGACATTGAGGTGCTGGAACGTGTCCAGAGAAGGGCAGCTAAGCTGGTGAGGGGTCTGGAGAGCAAGTCTTCTGGAGAGCAAGTCTTCTGGAGAGCAAGCGAATGAGGGAGTTGGGATTGTTTAGCCTGGAGAAGAGAAGGTTGAGGGGAGACCTTATCACTCTCTACAACTACCTGAAAGAAGGTTATAGAGAGGTGGGGATCAATCTCTTCTCCCAAGTAACAAGCAACAGAACAAAAGGAAAAGGCCTCAAGTTGTGCCAGGGGAGGTTTAGGTTAGATATTAGGAAAAAATTCTTTACCGAAAGGATTATCAAACATGGGAACAGGCTGCCCAGGGAGGTGGTGGAATCGCCGTCCCTGGAGGTATTTAAAAGACGGGTAGACATGGTGCTGAGGGACATGGTTTAGAGGTGGTTTTGGCAGTGTAGGTTTATGGTTGGGCTCGATGATCTTGTAGGCCTCTTCCAACCCAAGTGATTCTATGATTCTATGAACTAGGCATTCTCAGATACAAGAGGGAGTGCAAGTAAAAGAATAGTAAAACGGAAGGAAACATAAATTCTTGCAAAAGTAATGCCCTTCTGAAAAATTCAGTTGATTGTTTTAATTTACCTAGCTCAGAAGCAGGAGCAGCTGAGTAATACTTGTAATTTTTTTTTCTGTTTACAAGTAATTAATTCAATAAAGGTTTGTTTTATGAATATATGTCTTCCCAAATATTTACCAAATACCTTTTGTCACTGCATTTTATCTGATGGAATATTTCATGTGTACAGGGCCAATATGTTGTCTTACAAATAAAATGCCGTGGGTTTGGGCCGGATAG
>VZSF01008482.1:82276-92850 GCA_013398295.1 Chionis minor | reverse complement strand
GAAAGTAACTGAAAATATCCTGTACGCAATTAAGAGTAAATCCACCCATGGGGATTCATTCCTACCCTCGCAGTCTGCGACTTCAGGAGAGAAACTCTCGTGTCATCCTCCTTTTGAGCCTGCCTGGTGGGGAAGAAGCAGCGGGTGAAGCCGTGCTGGCTCTCTCGAATCACCTCCCTGTCCTCCATTGCCTGAGCAGAGCTTCCAGGAGGATCTGTTCCATGCTCTTCCCAGGCACAGAGCAGGGGCTGGCAGGTCGGTAGTTCTCAGGCTCCTCCTTTCCACCCTGTTTAAGATCAGGTGCAATGTTGTCCCTTCTCCAGGCCCCGGGGGCTTCACGGGACCGCCGTGCCTTTTCAGATACCACCTCCTCAGAGGAAAACACCCCTTGATTCCTTTTCCCGTGTAAGAGCGGACCCGCAGCGGGTGCAGGCTGAGATTTGGCCACCGCTCGGCGCAGCCCATGCCCGGGCAGAGGCAGGTCCCCCCCCGGGTCTGTCCGTGCCACCGGGGGCAGAGCCTTGCGAGAGAGGGATGGTCACGCAGCCCACTCTGGCTGGCACTGTCCCGAGGGAGACCAGGCCCGCCAGGAAGCACTGCAGTTACATTTCTTTTTTGAGGTGTCCAAGAGCATGACAGATTTCACCCTTTCCTCCTGCCGCCCCCCCACAAAGCCGTGGCCAGCATGGAGGGCCAGAGATGAGGCTGGGCTGGCGGAGGGGGGGAATAGGGGGGTCCGGGCGAGGGCTCCCCCAGAAACGCACTGGGAGCACTGGCTGGGTTTGCTTGGGAATTTAGGGAGGGGATCCGCTGCCGGGCAGGAGCACCGGCCCATGAGAGCCTTGAGCTGGTGCTTTCTCCCCCCATTTTCTTTCTTTCTTAAATATGTAATAGAACTATCAAGAGCTATAAATGTATCTGCTGTCTATAAATCCAGAGAGAAGGAAGCAGCAGCACAGAGTTTGACCACTTGACCTACAGGCATGTGTCAGCCATACCCAGCGCTCTCCTGGGAAGTATCCAGCTGGCCCAGTGGGAATGCTGCCCAGATAGCCCCGGCAAAGGCAGGTCAGGTGAAAGCTTCAGGCCCAGGAGCTTCATAGGGCAGCAGGAGGTACCAGCGGCAGCCACATCCCACCACTGCCAGGGGGTGAGGGACTCCCATCCTCTGTGGGTCAGCCTGGGGCACCACGCTGCCTGGCCCGAGGGATGGCTGGATCCAGTGGCAGGGGATCGTGCTTGAAGAAATATCCTGTTCTGTGTTCTAATGCAGCAAAACCACTGTTGTACTTAACGCCAGTCACTTCATTTATCCTCCCTTTATCCTATACTCAAAGTCCCCGTCCGAGACGGCTGTATCCATCGATACTGAGACTTTTTTGGATAAATGTAGCTGTTGTTTTTAGACTAATTTGAGTGCCACCTTCCGTGCCTGGACACTACTTGCTGAATCGCTCCTCCAACAGACTTTGCCTGCGATTCCAAAAAACTCTCGTTTGCAGCTCAGCTTGCCTGTCAAATGCAGAGCCACCCTGAAAGGCTGATTTCCTTGGTTATTGCCAGGCAGCTCGCAAGATGCAGGGGTGACCCCATAGGCACCCTGGATCTGCTTGTGCCCTTTTCCCTGGGGGTCCATAATGATGGACATAGAGGGCACAGGGGATGTTGGAAACTGCTGTGACAGCAGGCATGTCCCTGATGCCGTCTCGGGAATCTGTCTCTGTGCTGGACCCATCATTCATTTCCCCAGGATGCAGAAGGGGACACGCAGGCACCACATGCTGTGTCACCCGTGGGACACCATGGGTTAAGGGGCTGTCAGGACCCTTGGGTGTTTTCCAGCCAACCTGAGCTGGAAGGGAGCACTGGGTTATTTGTCACATATTTTGATTGCGGGGACTGCAGACCCCACAGGAGAGGGACAATAGCCCTCCTGCCTCATTCCAGCGTGGCTGGACAGATGCACTTTGTGCTGAGAATCCTCTTGAAAACCCACTTGGGTTTCTGGTTGGTGACCCGCCAAGTGAGCCTGGGTGGTGGAGCAGCTCTGCCTGCAAACTCTCTGCTCCCAGCACTGTGCCGACTGCGTCGTCATGAGACCCTGGAAAAATCATTAAATGAACCCAAATTGAGTATTTAGTGTTCCTTCATTGAGCCTTTCCTTTCTGGGCTGCTCCAGAATGTGTGCTGTTGCAAGGCTGGAAGCTGTACTTGTTCCCATGACAGGCAGCAACCCCGCTGCAATCTCAGCCCTCCAGGAGCCAGGGCTTGAAGGAAAAACCCAAATTACAACACAATCTGGTAGCCAGGATCACAGGGAACATCCCATTTTGGTAAAGGCCCTCAAATCCCCAAGCCCAGGAGCCTTTTCTCCTGATATTGCAGGGTTTCTGTGCCATGGCTCATAGAATAAGGCTGGAGGGAGCTGCCTTGTAAAGAAGCAGCTGGAGCAGATGGTGTAGAAGAGTCAGGCAGCACCCTCTGCTGCGGGGGACACTGGTGATAAAACATCCCTGGGGTGGCGTGGTTTGTGGCATAGCAGAGACAGGTCATGGGGACTGCAGTTGGTCTACGGGGGGGTTTGTGTGCTTCCCCCAAGGGGCTGGTGTGGGCAGCAGGGCAGGGGAACAAGCTAGGGGACAACCTGCTGTTGCATGGCCCTTTTTAATGCTACCGTTAAATTTGATGATGGATCCCTCTAGAGTTTTGATATGCTGCTCCCTCTCTGCGCCCTGGCTCCAGGAAGGGTCTGCTGGCTGGGAGAACCCACAGCGTGAGCCCCGGTGAGTGTGGGGCTCTGCGCAGGCGAGCAGGTAGCTGCCCACCCAGTTGCCACTGCTGAATAGATGCCGTCCCCCCCGAGCATCTACCGGCTCACTTCAAAGCTGGATTGTTTCTCCATTACACACATGATGCCATGTTTGCCATTGCGGCAACTTTCCCCCCTGCCATCAGCCAGCATCCTGGAGGGGCCTGGGGGTGGGATGTGAAATGGGACGAGGGCCAGGGAGATGGGGAAGCATGTGGGAAGGCAGCCCTGGGCCAGGGGAGGGGGATGTGGGCCAGATTTTGCCACCACATCCAGGGAGGGTTTGCGCAGCCCTGGTCTTGCTCATCATCTCGGGTGACTGCGTTTGGGCTGCGCCCAGACCCAGCCAAGGCAGCTCCAGCAGGGAGCTGACACCCTGCTTGCTGGAGGGAGGAAATAAGTTGAAGGAGCCCGTGGAGACTACAGTTGCCCACCCAGGTGTGGGAAAACCCCATGCACCGTGGGTGGGGTGGCTCTGTATGGACTGGATGGGACAAATCCCCAATATTTGGTGTCAGAATAAGGCTCTGAGGCCTCACACCAGGCTCACGGTCATTCCCAGGAGGGTTTGTTGCCACCAGAAGGGAGGCGGGGGCAGGTCAGAGCTGTGATGCCCCGGTGGTGTGCAGGTCCCTTCACAAAGCCTGCAGCATCTGGTGGGAAAACAGATATTAGAGAGCGGGTTGAGGGATGTACCCAGTTGTTCCTTGGTGTTTGATAAGCATTCGTCACATCAAATGACTGGACATAAATCTCTGGTCGTCAGGAGGATAAGCAGATCCCGTCCATCCTGATGGGGAAGAGGCAGCATCGCAGATGGTGGGGACCACCAGCTCCAGACCTGGGCACCCCTGGAGAGACAGGCTCAGGGCTTTTTTTCAGTGCTTCCTGGACTTTTTTTTAGGGTGGCCAGAGCAGATCCAAGAGCACCACCTCCTGGGCATGACAAAAAGCACTGAGGAGAAAGCTGAGGAAGAGCTAGGTGTTTTGGGCCATCCTGGCTAAATTAGCATCTTGGTGATGGGTCTCCATCCTGCCAGGCGCCTGACAGGCAGGATGGAGACGTGCATAAGGAAAAGACACTGATTTTTCCAGCCTGAATTCAAGCAAAGCAAGTATGGGAAAAAAGGGACAAGGCCCTTAAGGGGCTCGGGTGCCTCCAGACTCATCCATCTTACCCACCTATGTGTGTTTATTTTCACAGCATGGGAATGTATATAACTAAGACAGGGACCAGGACCCTTGGACCCTCCACCCCTTGGATATGCTTTCCCCCCGCTACCTTTCACCTGGTTCCCACCAATGCCAACTATTCACCATGTTTGAGCTGGAGCTGGGAAGTGGTGAGAGGAGAATGGGCGAAGCAGAAACTTCTGTAAAGCCTCAGATTTGCAGATTAGGCATTGCTAAGAAAAAACCTGGGGGAGTTCGGCAAGACTGGCCGTGCCGTGGGAGGGATGGAGTAGGTGTGCTGGCCCCAGGGTAATGGAGAAAAGGTGCAGATGATGTAACAAGCCCAGCATGGAAAGGAGCTGGAGGAGAGGCAAAAGTGGCAGCATCCCTGCAGCATTGCAACTGGATCTGCCCTGCAGCTTCACCAGGGACACGCCAAAGCTATTGGTCAGGGACACTGGCCATGACAGACACTGTTTTGTGGACCAGTCATGGCACTGAGAGAGGAAAATATAGACATGGGCACAGTGATCCCTCCTGCAGCTTTTGGCAGTCACTCTTTTACAGGCTTCCCAAGCCAGAGACTTCACCCAGCCCATCCTTTGCAGCAGCTACTGGCCACATGGATGGGTTGTGGCTGCATAGCAAGGCTCCCTGGGTGCATCTTGCCATCAAGAACAAATCTGTGATTTTTCTCACCAGGATCCTGACCCCAGCTGAGTGATGGAGGACATGACTCTGCTCATTGGAACTGTCCCTGCTTCATCTGTTACAATTTGGAGAAGTGCAGCATGGATTTGATATGGAAATACCAAGATTCATAGCGAATATTTGCCTGGCACCAGGTTTACATATAGATCAATCTTCTGGCTTTAAATGGGCTTTGAAAATAAACACTCTCACATATATAATGTCATTTTCCCTCCTCCCCACCTGGCCACTGGGTGATGCTGTGGAAGACAAAAGCTGTCTTTGCAGCATCCTCTTGTCCTTGCAAAAGGCTGCAAAGCTGCCCAAAAGCCATTGCAGTTGCAGGGAACCCCAGCCAACCTCGGCCCTGCAGTGAGGACTGTGTCCTCTTCTGGGTCAGAAATGTCCCTTGTTCACTGGAAGCCACCAGTCCCAGGGCAGAGAAGGTCTCAGCTGTGGTCCTTGGAGAGGAGCTGAGCATGGTGCTACTTTCTTGCTTGGATAAAAGGATCCTGGATCCCTTGGCCCTGCATTGTGTTTGAGGGGGTTGAAACACTGGCCATAAGCTGCACTTCTTAAAGCCTGAGAAAAAAATACAGGCGGTGTTTAGGGACTTGCTTTGCCCCTGAACATGGTTTCTTGTCCTTCCGGCATCAGCAGATTCAATCCTGTCACTCAGGAAAGATGCTGCCGCATGTGAAAGTGGGGCAAAGGCATCGAGAAAAGCTGTGCCCTAGAAAGAACGAAACTGCTCGCAGAGCCAGGGCTGTGATATGCCAAAATCCCTTTGATTTTGGCGTGGCCAAAGCAGCAAATGGAGTCAGACTCGTTTTTCCAGTGCCTATGTATAGAGCCATGAGCTCATAGTTTCCAGCTGCAGAGAGCATTCAAAGTATGGGAAACAGGAATTTCCACCCTGCCTCGGTGTCAGCAGAGAGCAAACTGAAGCTGGGGATATGCTCAGCTGCCCCAAATCTGTTCTCGCTGGCCTGGATCACTTGTTCAGCAATGGAGATCTCCGTGGGTGCAAGCAGCCCTGGCAGCTCCAGAAGCTTCAAGGAGGGACCAGGGGATGGGAATGCCTACCCCAGGGGGGACTGTGAAACCTCAGCCCTGGCACAATCTGTCTGGAGAGGTTTCAGCCTCAATTTCTGACCATCCCAAGAAAACTGGGATAACGAGTGGAGTGGCTTGGTCCCCGATCCCAAGCAGGGGTGTGGAAGGTGTTGACATGCTCCGGGTCTCCTTCCAGTGAGGGACAGGGCTTCACAGCTTGAGACATCCCCCTGGGGCACAAGGCTCCCACCATGGGTGCTCTCCAGAGAGGGCAGATGCATTTTGGCAGCTGCCCCTGTGCACGGAACGGCCCGGTGGGGCTGCACCTTCCCTTCTCCTTCCAGATACCAGCCCCGTGTTGTAACCGCTGCAACTGCTGCACCCACGAGCGACTGATACTGCTGCCCACGCCGGGGCCCTGCCATGACACCCAGCCACGTGAAACCACCCCTCCCACCCACAGAGGAACTCCAGGGCCCATCCCACTGGGTTTTAGGTGCCAGCAGTTCATCTCCTCTGCTGTCTGCCCCATAGACTCTGCAGAGCCCTGGGCATCTTCTGAGGCTGGAGGAGCACAGGGCTGGGAACACTTGTGTGGGGCACCTCTCTGCCCCAAGGCCAGACTCCCTGCTATGTCCAGGTTTCTCCTGAAGGCTTTCCATGATTGGAGACTCCAGGCCCTCCAGGGCATTGGGGCCCCTTGACAGTGTAAGTCCAGGTCGTGTGGCTACGCTGCCACAGACAGAGTGCCGGAAGGCGTGCAGATGGGATGCCTGCTCTGGGAATCTCTGAATGCAGGGAGTGGCACTCAGATCCCTGCGGAGCCGCTCAGCAAGCCTGAGTGTGGGCTGACAGCCCTTTGGACACCGGGGGGGCTGACAGGTGGCAGGGGGGGCTGGAAAGAATCAAGGTTTTGTCAAGAGCCATCCACCCTGCCGGCAGTTTTTGCATGGCTTTGCGGAGAAGATGCCTCTCAGCTTCTTGCCTGGGAGTCGCGGGAGGGATGAGCAGCACCCTGGGGCACGTGTAAGGCCACAGGGAACCAGCCTGCACATGGCCAAACAGTGACTCACAAGCCACCTGCAGCTGCTGAGATGGCCAAGCATGGGGCTTCTGCTTGCCCTGACCGCACAGGGCTCCTGCCACTGCCTGGACCACTGTTCCCAGAGATGCTAGAACCTCCCCCCAGGGCAAGTACAAGGTGGCAGTTGCCCTCACGCCTGCTCAGGTGTGTTTGCTGGACTGTACACTGCTACAGCGGGGCACGGGGGAGCGTCTGATGGTCTAGGATGGGGAGTGCAGGGCTGGAGCGATGAGTGTTTGGGGGATGAGGAAGGGGAGGGGGCGCAGGGATGAAGACGTGGCCTGGATGAGGAATAGGGAGCTGCGGTGGCTGGAGGCAAGAAGTGTTTGGCAGGAGCCCAGCCCTGGTGCAGGGTGCTGCAGCTCACCCTGCTTTGCAGCAACGGGGGAGTCTGGGGTCTTGGCATCCCCTTCAATGCCTGTTTCATTGTGGTTTCATGCCAGGGATGAGCCCAGCTACAGCTTCCCATGACATGAGGGAAAACGGGCCTCCTGTCCCTGCCCTCCGACGCCTGACGCCAGCTCCTCGCCCACTCCCTGGCCAACCAGGCAAATATTGGGCCTTTAAAACTGGAACGAGTTCCTCCGCATTCACTCCCCAGGAGCTGTCCCTGTCGCTGCTCCAGCTTCTGCGCAACATGCTTGCATGACACGCGCAGCCGTGTTATATAGGTGTCCTGGTCCTCTCCCCAGCTGGTGCTCGGTGCTGGGGCTGAGGCACAGCCAGCCCCACTTCTGGGGACAGCGGTGGAGCGCATGGAGGGGCTCTTGCCCTGATGCCCTGAAGCAGGTAAGGGGGCTTTGGGGCATGGAGGAGCCAGTGTACTGCCATAGAGTCTCCTTCTGCAGCACTTTGGGGCACCAAGTCCCTGATCCCTCCTAAACCAGGACCCTGCGTCTTTCTTTTCTGGCATGGGGAGGGGATGGTTCGTTGTGTCCTTGTGGCCGTCCCGCTGCAGGGAGTGGTTCTCATGCAAGAGGAGAGCAGCCAAGGAGGGGATGGCAAAACCTCCAGAAAGAGCTGTAAGTGTGCCCATAGGCAGACATGTGTGAGAGAAGCGCTGCAGGTTGGGTTGGGTTTGAAAATGCTACGAGGTCTGGAAAAACCTGGTGGTTTTATGAAACTCCAGTTCTAAGAGAGAGGAGCCGAGCATCCTTCCTCCCCTCTCCCCTCTCCCTTCTCCCCTCCCCTCTTTTCTTTCTCCCCTCTTCCTTCTCATTTCCCCAACACTGCTGCTTGAATTCTCCGTGCGCTGGGAGACACACGGGAGAGCTTCAGACCCAGCCCAGATGCAGGTCCGGGGATCACAGTGGCGCCGCACTCCGCTTTGCACCCTGGGCCAGGGCGGGGGCCAGCCCAGACAGCTGGGCTCTGCCCTGCCTGCTCTGACTAAGAGGAGACGCCGGTCTCCAGGGCTTGCCACCCGCACCGTACTCCGGCATGAGTGAGGAGCACACCCTGGAGATGGCTGTGGCCTGGCCACCAGCCTGGGACATCCTCCAGCAGCCTGGAAGGAGCCTGGCATATGTGCTCGCTACCTGCTCAGGGTACAGCGTACTCCCTCTCCACCCCTATGGGGTCCTGTGCCTCCACCTGGCCTTCCCCTGCTCCTCCTGGCCCCTCTACATCCCCTGGGATGGGAACATCTCCCTTTCCTTGGCAGCTTTCTTTGTGGGATGGGAGTTCCCACCTCCCGCGCACCTGGAGCTGGCTGCAGAGCTTGCAGGCACTTGTGACACAAGCTGAATCTGCTTTATCTGTACCAGGCACTGAGCAGGTAAACACAGCTCCATCCAAGGGCTCATGCCTTTTTCCATGTGATTTTGCAGCCAGGGATTGTTGCCCCCAGTGGCTCTGGAGCTGAGGTCCTTGCACTGTCTCTCTCTTGCCCCTAGGGCCACACCGAGAGGGTTAATGCTCCTGAAAATGCCCTGCCTTGTTGAGACCGTGCGTAGTATCTGTCAACTGCATCAGTTAGGTGCAAGAGGGCAAAGGCAAGAGAGCAGGGAGAGGGACAAGAGATGAAGAGATGGATAATGCTAATTGTTGCAATAAGACCCTTATTAATCCATTGTGCCTCTTCCTCGCAGCTGGGGAGTGCCTGTGGCTGACAGAGCAGGGATGTCTGAGACCTTGTCCAGCAAGGAGGGTCCCCCAGCCGAGTGTCCCGTGTGCTACGAGAAGTTTCACCCGCTGGAGGCCGTGCATCGCAAGCTCAGCTGTGGGCACACCTTCTGCCACGACTGCCTGGTGAAGTGCCTGCTCTCCGCCAAGCCTGGTGGCCAGGTCCAGAGCAGCATCATCTGCCCCATCTGCCGCTACGTCACTTTCCTCAGCAAGAAGAAGGCTCTATGGCCACCCAAAGCAGGCATCAATCCCCGGACACTGGAGATGCCTCTGTCACCTTCCTCCTTGTCCCATCTGACCAAATTGGAGGCCAGCAACATCTTGGTGGTGCCCAGCCATTTTGTGATGCCGGTGCAGAGCTTTGACCGGTGCTGCAGCACAGGGAGCAGCCCCATGGACTCGCAGGGGGTCCCAGGAGAGCTGGCACGGGAAGCCCACATCTTTGTCATCAGCAACCACGGGATGCCACTGGTGGATGTGGACTGTGGCTCCCTGGGGAGGAGAAGCAGAGCAGAAACACGGAGCTCAGTGTCATCCAGCTCAGCCCTGGGGGTGAAATGCTGCCAGTCACCCATCGCCCTTGCCGTCCTCCTCATCTTGACTGTGGCCATGCTGGCAGCTGTGCTCCCTTGGCTGCTGCTAGTAAAGCGGGACTCTTAGCAGGGGTGGGATCAGCCCAGATGCTGCAGGCGTCACTGATGCTGGGGCAGAGCTAGGGCTGAGACCTCTCTCAAAAGATGCCATGAGAAAGTCCAGAAGCAGCTCCAGGTGCAGCTCTCTCATCTGGCCAGGGACTGAATGGACTTTCAGACCTTTCTGCAGATCTCCAGGCATTCACAGTGTCGATGCTGGCATTTTCTGCCTCTTTTGGTTAAAATGTGGCTGGTCAAATCCTGTTAGCAGGTTCCTCTAGTGTCTTAGTGGAGAGCATGGTTGCTCCTCCCGCACCCTGTGACAGCATGTGCAGGGCATGTGGGGGTCGTCCTGGTCCCTCCCCTCCATCCCAGCTCCTGGGGGCTGTGACTGGCATCCAGGAACCCAGAGCCTGGGGACAGCCAAGGGCTCTGTGCATTGGAAGGTGCTGCTGCCAGGCTGCAGGGTTTTTGGAGGACCCCCGGATTGGCTGACAGGATCATCGAGGTGTGCGGTGCAGCCATCCTGGAGCAGAAACTCGTAACTTTCCGTCCCAAAGATGTGAGTCTTTAGCTACCAGGCAACAAGGGCAGTGAAACCAGAGGATGAAGGGAGTGATCCTGGCCTCCATGAGCCCCCACTGCCCTCCGTGAGCCTCCACTGCCCTCCATCAGCCAGTGCTACCCTCCCTGCAGAGCGACGGGGTGGGAAGGGGCACCAGCTCATCCTCCAGACAGTTCCAGCCTTGCCCTCCCTCGCCTCTCTCTCTCAGCTCCCCAGGGTCACAGGGACCCTCCTGGTGTCACAGGCATCCTTCCTTCCTGCCCTGGGATCCAGGCAGCTGGCTGTGGGGCAGGAGCTAAACCAAAGGTCTAGACTGTATAAGGGGAGGGATTTGGGGTCCCACCCTGCTGCCCTTGCTAGAGCCCCGTTGCCTTAGCAGAGTGATCCCTCCTCCTTCCTGTATCCAGCTCCCGAGGGTTAACACCCAGCAACTCATTT
>VZSF01008482.1:0-81170 GCA_013398295.1 Chionis minor | reverse complement strand
CGGGGGGAATGGCTGGGTGAGGGTCGGGCAGCCGGGGCTGGCGACTCACCAGGGAATCCTGTGCCGAGCGTCCCCCGGGGCCGCCGGGGGGGCGCGTTCCGGAGCCTGCGGGCAGGAGCCGGGGCCCGTTCGCGCCAGCGCCCGCTGCGCCGCCTGGCCTGGCGTCTGCTGCGCAGGGCCGGCCAGTCACCCGCCATCCCCGCGTCCCCGCCGGGGCCACCCCACCTCCCGTAACCCGGCGCTTAGTGACCTGGTGTCCCCTGGATAAATAACTCCCGGCTGCAGCTCCGGGACGGGTACCGAATGGCCGTGTTCTCCATGAGGCAGGGACACTCTCGCAGTCCTGCTGGGACACTGCCCCCTCCGCCAGCAGAGATGCCAGCGTGGGGCTGTGGACAGCCGGTCGCGCGCTCACAGCCAAATTTGCTGGTGAACGGCCCCATGCAGCCCCCCCGCTGCAGGCTCGGGGCGCACGGCTGGTGCTTGGGATTTGAGCTGGGAGCTGATGGCAATCGATGCCCTGAGTGCCCTGGCTCCGTTGTGCCTATACATCACTGGTATCGCATCCCAAATGCCCCCCTGACACTCCCACCCCCCCAACCCACTGGCTACCCCGTGGCTCGCATCAGCGTCCCCTCCATGCTACCGACCTGGCCCGGTCCCACTCACCCTTTACCCTCTCCACCACTGCAGAGGGCTGGGGTCTCCCATCCCCTGTCCCACGGGAGGCCCTGGTGATGCCGGAGCCGTGTCCCCGTGACGCTGGAGCCACTGCTTGTCCCCCTGCTTGCAGGTACACCCCGTTGGCCAGGCTCTGTGCACAAGCCACCGAAAGCTGCCCAAGGCAGTAACCTGCAAAGTGCACTGGCCAGGCGTCCGGTAGAGCCCATTAGGGCAATTATTTCCTAATGGGAGTGTGGGGAGGAAGCTAATGGCTCTCTCCTGCAGATAAAGGCCAGCATGCATGCACACAAAATTAAGGATCAGCTAATGGCAGCGGCACAGCTAAAGGCCCAGCTAAAGGCCCACATCCTCCAGGAAGCTCTGGAGAAGGGCACACGTTCCCGGTGGACAGGGACTTTGTAAGACCCAGTGGTAAGGACAGAGGGCTCTCAGTGATGTGGCAGGATGCCGGGTGCCCTGGTGTTGGTTTGGGGCTGCTCTGCAAGCACAGGGCAAGAAATAAACTCAGCCTGGGCTGGCAGCGGGTGCTTGTGTGTAGCGGTAGAGCGTGGCCCTGAAAGTGTGTGCATGTGTGTGTGTGTGTGTGTATTTGCATGTGTGTCCATGTGTCCTTGCACCCAGCAAGTGGCTGGTTGTGCGTGGGGGGTGTGTATGACTGCTGGTGGGTGTGTTTCTACGCATGGTTTCGTGCCCAAGTATTTTATTTCAAGGAGCTGCTGGTGCATGTGTGAGCTGCAACGAGTGCTACCCAAAGAGATGTCTGAGCTGAAGTGAGGGATCAGGCATCTCCCACCCCCAGCATGGCCTTGGGACTGCAGCACCAGTTGTCCCCCTGGAGGGAGCTGACAAACTGATCTCCCGCTGGTCAGCACAGCCATGCTGTGGACGCTCTCTGGGGACTGTTTTTAAAGCTAAGGAAAGTCCCCTTTCCACTGCCCTGTCTGCATGTCCCATCCCTCTGAACTCTGTAGTGCCCGCACCTTCATCTCCTCTGTCCTGGTGGGACTGGAGCTCTCCTCCACCCTGGCTGTGCTTAGTGGGCGCAGCCCAGTCCCAGGCAGGGACATAAGAATGGAGGTGCCAGAGGACCCCGGGGTGGGAGAGGTGTTTTCCCCTTTGCTGCGGTAGGAGAGGTCTCCAGGCCATGCCTCTTCCCAAAAGCCCTGCAGTTCAGCCACAGGCTAGGTGAGCACAGACATGTGGCCCCTAACTAGACCAGCAGGGTGGGCAGGTCACCACTCCTGGGGTAATGGCCTGTCTTCTCTGACACCTATTGTGCCGCTGACTCCAGCCCACTTGCAGCAGGAGCCATCTCCTACTGTGGACATCTCATCTCCCTCCGTGCTGGAGGCATTGGGGTGTGTCCCCAAAAGCAGCCTTTCCCACTCATCCCCTGGCAGGTCCCAGGGCTTCCAGGTAATGGGATACGCCATGCTACATGATCCCAAACCACTGTCCGGCCTCCCTGCTCTTGGGCATCACGTGCTGCAGTCAGAGTGCTTTGGCGTGTATTGCTGGGCATTGCCCACCGCTCAGCCAGGCAGACTGGCTTGGGCACCTTCCCCGGGTGTCAGTTGGCCTCAAAAGGGGTCAGGGTGTCTCTGCCAGCTCTGATTTTATAGATGCAGCTATTTGGAGCAAGCTTGTGTCATCTGCTGCAGGGTTTGGGAGCCTGTTGAGGGAGGACTCAAGCATGGCAGCTGTCTGCCCATGCAGAGCCTCCTGAGGATGCTTCTGAGGATGGTTCTCCTCTCAGAAGAGGGAAGGGGTACAGATTCTTCCCATCAACATGTCCTCTGCCCTCCTGAAAGAGAGGTCTCCTGCACTCCTGTAGCCCCTACTGGAACACCATGAGCACGAAGGTTTAATACTCTTTTTTTAGGACGGGGCACCAGAACCACCCCAGGTTTGAGCCCAGGTACTCAGAGATGAGTATTCACTGGATGGAGCACCGGTTTGAGCTGGAAGAATAATTGGGTGGTGAGTGCATAGGGATGAATAGATGGATGGACAGACAGAGTATCAGGTCAGTATGGGAATGGATATTAGACGGAGGCACGCCTGTGCGAGGATAAAAGGCTGTGGGGATGAATGGGCAGATGGGTGGACTTTCACACCTCTCCATGTGGGCTGGACAGTAGATGAAGTGGGCATAGGGATGATATGCAGGACTGTGCAGAGTGACTTAACCCTTGCCATCACGCTGTGGCCCTTGTGAACCCCCTCTTTGGTTATGTGGCACCTTGAGCTATGCACACACCAGGGTTGTTTCCAGCCCTGCACAGCTGGTGTGGGATAGAAATGTGGACAGGAGTAGGTGAAAGGCCCAGGAAACCCTGGCCAGAGTTGCAAAGGGACAGAGCCGGAACAGCCGAGGGGCTGGCAAGCACTCCTGATGCAGCATGTACCATGTTCTCCTGCACAATGTCCAACCGGTATTGTTGCATTCCTGAGTCATCGTCCACCACTCCCTCCACCCATCCTTTGTCATCCTTTGTCTCCGCAGGTGTAGGTGTCCTGCAGGCAATCAGCACATCATGCTGACCGTCTGCAGCACCTGGGGTGACAGGTGATGCGGCCCCAAGTGTCCTCGGTCATCTCCTTGCCTTCCTCTGCCTGAAAGAGCCGGGGTGGGATGGCTGCCAGCCATGCTGTGCTCTAGCGATGCCTGTTGTCTCGCTGGTACCTCTTCCCATCCCTGTGCAAGCTGGTCTCCGATGGCCCGTCATCCCTCCAGCAGCCTCCAGGGTGGGCAGCGTCCCTGGCAGATCCCAGCGTGTGCGGTTTCCCTGGCTGGAGAGCACACGCTGCCCTTCCCACACTAACAGATCGAGATCTTTGCATGATGGCAGCAGGGCTATGAACCCTGGGTAATGGCTGCATAATGCATCCTTAGCAGGAAAAGGTGACATTTTTATGGCATGGAGATGGGAGAAGTGGGAATTGCACGGGGCCCAGGCGTGCTTACTGGCCAGACACGTCAGCAGGCTCCATTAGGAACCAGCCTCTGAAAGCCCCAGCTCCATCAGCTGAGATGCCACCATGAATAATTGAGAAGGAGGCTCCTCCGAGCTCCTTCCCCTCCCCTGCATCCAGCCAGGGCTCCTGGAGAGCCACGGTCAGTTGGAGGCTGGAGTGCGGCTGAGCCGGTTTCTCCAGTGTGGGACACGGACAAGAGGTGACACTGACCCACCTGGCTGTCTCTATGCCTGGGTGTCTCCAGCCAAGATCCTTTTGGCTCCATCTCCAGCACACAGCAGACACCTTTTTACATTGTCCACCTGTGCCAGCATATGGGGCAGGGCTCTTTTACACTTCCCTGTGTCATTCTCACAGATCCTTTCTGTCAAAAGCTGAGCAACCTACCATGAAACCCCGCCCTGGAATATCATCAAAGGTCTGCATTTTCCTTCCAGCAACTGCTGGCAAAGACCTGCAAATGTATTTTCTAGGAAGAGCGTCTTTTCACAGGTTTTGCTTTAAATGATGTCCCTTTTTGCAACAGCAAATTGAGCTGGGAAAACACTTTCCTTGCCTCGTGTGACTTCTCTGCTGGCTGATGGCCAGCGCTCCCAGGGTCGCTGATGGCAGACTTGTGCCTGGTGGTCCCAGCCCTGGGTCAGATGGCGATCAGTGATGCTGAGGTGGGGGGTGCCCGGGGGTGCTGCAGGGCCAGTGCTGGGCACCCAACTCGCCGAATGCCTACAGATCCTGGCACACGTGTGCAGGACCCTTACACATCCTCTGCGCGGCAGAGCTGAAGACGAGCAGGGTTTGTGATCCACCACAGGGTGCCTGAATGCAGGAAGAGTCAGGGTTTAATGAGAAGCTGCATGCTGAGAAACTCTTCTGTGTGATACGAAAGCCTAAGATTACTTAACTCTGAGGTGTGGAGCTTCCTAGAAAACCCATCCTGCCTGCTCAGATGCCTCAGGGGTCGGAGCTGCCAGACACTGAAACAATCCTGGATTGCAGGTGGCTGCTGTGATAGCGGGGATCTCCAGGGACACATCCATGGGGAGAGCTGATGATTGTTTCTCCTGGAGCAAGTTCTCATCCCCGGCCAGCCCTAGGCCCTTCCCTAGTGGAAGGGTTTGGTCCTAAGGTTTTCATTCCCTGGGAACTGATTGTTTTGAGAGTGGGTGGAGAGGGGCCATGAAGCACTGCTGGGCATTGGTAATGGAGTCACGAACCAGCTTAACAGCCACTTGGAGAAAGCACTAGCCATGAGGCCCAGCTGGACGGCAGAGCCACGCAGCTGTGGCTGGTGCTTTGTCATTCGGTTTTCTCCCAGCCAGGCTCTGGAGCAGCAGCCAGCCCCAGGGATGCACAGGGATGCCGGTGCTGGGCATGGCCCTTGTGTTGCCAGGAGCTGGGCGAGCGCCTCTGGCTGCTGGTTACACCGGCACTTCCTCTCTCCACTCTCACTAATGACTGCAGGGTGCCCAGTTACCTTTCAAACGAGCAGCAATTAGCTTCTGGCCAGCGCTCCTGGACTGATCCACTTGGAGCCCTGCCAGGGCTGACAGGCACTAATGGTTCCTTAATGGAGGTTGGGCAGAGCAGCAGGGCCCAGGGGCGATGGAAGGGGTGACAAGACCCCAGGGGACTGCCCATCACTCCCCTTCCCTGGTGGCTCTGGAGGCTGCAGAGATGACTCTCTGCTTCTGCTGGTGGGCCGGAGGCAGGTGCCCTCGCCATTCTTCATGAAAAACAAGCAGGATTGTGCTCTTCCTTTGGTATGTACCACCAGGTTCACGCTCTGTGGTGTGAACGGCAGCTGACGGCTGTGTTGGTTGTAACAGGCAGCTCAGGGACGAGGTTCTGCCTCTGCCCGAGAAAGGACAAGAGGTCTGGGCTCAGCTCTCTGGCTCTCAGCGAAGGTGTGAAGGTAGCTGGAGATCAGGAAAAATGAATACCCCTTTGCCCTAAATCTGAGGAAAAGTCCGCATGGACTCCGCTGAAGCCATGGGTTGGATCTGGAAGCTCCAGCTTCAACAGATCAATCTTTGTCAGAGACTTTGCATGGAACATGGTGGGGTGTCTCCCACCCTAACAGTCCTTGAGGTCTATGGAATTTCAGTCCCTCGGAGGAAGGCTGTGAGAGAACATGGATGAGGGACTGCAGGCAGCTGAGTTACTAGGAGTGAGGAGGAATAGGAGGTGGAACACCTCCTGGAACACCTTCCTGGTCTGACTGCTGCATAACAAAGCCAGTCCAGGACGCTCTGCACTGTTCCCTGTGTCCTGAGCCTCTTCCAAGATGTTCTTTGTGCTGAGGACAACTTACACCAGTGGGACATTGGACTGGGCCTGCCCCTCAGGACACTGGAGGACTTGTGGGACTGGGAGAGAGCTCTCTGGTGTGGCTCGTGCGCTGCAGAAATTTCTACATTTACCTGGCTTTCAAAAGCGTTAAGCTTAACATGTCACCTGATGCAGTTCATAAAAGATCTGTGAAGGTCTCTGGTCCGGTGTCTGCTAAAAACAGGATCAACCTCATAGTCAGATGAGTTTGCTCAGGACCTTGTCCAATCAGGTTTGGAAATCCTCTAAGGATGGAAGTTTCCCCCCCAGCTCTCTACAATCCTGTCCTGGTCTGCAACCACTCTCATTTTAATTTTTTTAAACATATATCTAATTGGAATTTCCCTCAGTGCATCTCATGCCCATTTTGTTAACTTTTAGCTGCACATCTCCAGAATTTGTCTCCATCTTTTCCCATTAGTAAGTCCTGTTGCATCACTGAGATTGGGGTATTTTTGGTTGTGTGTTTCCCCCCCACTTCCCAGAGCACCAGGAGAGCCAGGAGAGGAGCAAAAGGTCTGAACTGCCCTTAGGGGCTGTTTGTCATTTCCAGGGGTCTGCAGCTCAGATCCAGCAGTGGCTCTGTTTCCACCCAGTCAAAATACTGGGTGTCCCATGGCCAAGCTCCCCAGCAAAGCCAGACCTTGGTTTGTCTCAACGCAGGCAGAAGACACAGAGACCAGCCTCCAGGAGGGTGGACCATGAGCTCGGGGAGGGTGGATGGAGCTGTGCAGGGAGAGGTAGGGATTGCTGCAGAGGGTTTGCGCAGCAGCTGGTGCTGCAGCAGGCAGGGGTGCGCACTCCCGGGTGACATTGCGAAGCAGCGTGCCATGGTCCTTCACCCTGGGGACCTGTCGAACAGGCCCCTTCTGCCACCCAGCAATAGCGGGGGGACAAGCAAGGGAGCTCCTGCTGTAGTGGAGCCGGTGTCTCCAGGATTCCCTACGTAAGATTTCATTTTGCTCTGGGCTGATTGCCCTGGCTGGTGAGGGACTGGTCCTGTCCCCACCGCTCTGATGGGCATTGCTTTACTGGAAGAGCAGGAGGATGGAGCAGGCAGCGGGATCCTTTGACCGCACTGGGTCTGCAGGTGTCGCGCGCCCTGAGCATGACGTGATACCAGCAACTGAACTGCAGTAGCACTGTGTGGGGATGGAAAAATGAGGCTGCAATTTGCGAGTACGAGTGCTCGGCCCTGGAGGCTCTAAGGAAATGGTCTGGGGGTGATGTCAGTTCTGTCCTGCTGTGCAGAGGCTGGAGGAGCTGCTCAGCCTACAGCATCCCACCCCATCCATCAGCCCTGGGCACCTCCATGGCTGGGCAGCTGCAGCGGATAGGGCTGGGGGAGGCTGAGTCCCAGGTCAGAGCTCGCTCCCTCCAGCTCACCAGCTGTGCTGGGACCAGCTGGAAACAGGGCTGCCACAGCCATGGCAGGGACTGCCTGCAGGACCAGACATCCTGCTCCCTCCAGACCGTGAGCTCCGGGAGGGTGGATGGAGCTGTGCAGGGAGAGGTAGGGATTGCTGCAGGAGGGTTTGCGCGGTCTGGGAGAACCAGTTACTGCAGGATGTACAATCTGTGCTTGTTACCCACCCCCAGCACCTGGGTACAAGGTGCTGTGCAGGTCCAAATGTGCAGGAGGAGTTTGTGGTCTCTGGCCTGGGTCCCTGTCAGGTCAAAGTGTGCTGATCCCTTTTCAAACCCTACCTCTTGCCCGGCTGGCTCTGCCCATGGATGAAGTGCAAAGGTGGCCCTGTAAGCAGTGGGGCCAGTTCAGAATCTCTCCAGACCCTTTATTTGATAAAATTCCTGGCTGCGGGCTGGCTGCTTCCTTGATCAGCCGTGGATGGATGTCTGGCTTCACGCCGGCATGCTGCCCTGGAGAAGGTTGGCTTCTGCCGGGGGAAGAGAGCAGTCGTTTGCAGAGATAGTGCACTTGCTCACGTCAGGGTTATGGCCAGCGATCTCCTGGTAACAGCTGTTTCTTGAAAGTCCCTGCTTCTAGAGTCATGGGAATTTGCAAAAACCTCAGAGATCCCTTTAACATGATTTTATTTTTGAAGGATAAAATAGTAATTAGACCTCTGGAGGGCCCACTGCCACAATGACTGCAAATGCAGAAGAGCCAACGGTGCCTGGTTTTTTTAGATCTTTTTTTAACATAAGCTTACTTGCACAGGAGGGGGGCTCTCCATATTGCCAAAGAAGGGTTAGTGGTGACGTTTGCCACTGATGTTCTGACTTTATGATTTATCCCACATTTTCCACACATTTTCCAGCTCTCGTTCTCCCTTGTGTAAGAGACACTCTCCAACAGAGTTGTTGCAACCAGAAGTTCCCACTTTACCCCACCACCTACTGTCAGTAAACAAACATCTTTGAAAAGGAGGGTAGCAACTATCGTAAAAAAGTCCTTGAAAGGTGACACTAAAACAGTTCCCCCAGAACAAAACAGAACACTGCAAAACACTCTGGCATGGGCTCTGCTCTGCTTCACATCCCCAGAAGAGAGCCTTGTACATGCTTGATGGCATCCCTTGGTGTGATGACACTCCGACTGATGTTCTGGGTAACTGGGAGGTGGTCCCTGTTCTGCCTGGGACAGGATTTAGACCCAAATAGGCCTAAGTTTCAAATGTGAGCTATTTTAATGCTTTGAGGCTGTAGGACCTGCACTGCACATTCATGGAGCTGAGCAGGGAGCCTTCCTTCCCAGGATGGGAAGGCAGGATGGGTAGATGGCTAGAGTGGGCACCAGTTGCCTCCTCATGGCAGAGGCTGAGATGCCAGCCCTGCCGCCAGCCTCATGCCCTGGGAACTAGAGATAGAGACGAGCTGCCAGATTCCCCCCCAGTCAGTACTTCCCACAATGAACAACTTGTCCCCAGACGCCACTGCCATTGCAGTTGCTTAAAGCACTAAAATTAAGTCCAGTAAGGCAAGCAAAGGCCTGGTATCACCCATAAAGTGTTACTTGGTCCATGCTGTTGTCTAGGCAGCAGTGAAGGTTGACAGCCCCACCTCAGCCCCGTCTGGACACCCAAGTGTTTTGTTCTGCATGTGCCTTCCCTGGGGCCTCTCGAACTCTGCATGAACAGGCTGATGGAGCTGGGCTGAATGCAAGCAGCGGGTGCACATTGGGCCCAAATCACATCTCCATCGCCACAGGAAAGTCTGTGGAGGTCTTTCTGAACTGACGGGGGAGATCTCCCCTACATCAGGTCAATGTGTCTCCGTATTGAGCCTGTTTAGAAGAGTGTGCCTTGACTAATAGGGAAGTCCCTGAGTGCCAGCACTGTCCTGTCAGCTGGTCTGCAGAGAGAAGGACCAAGGGAAGCACCAAACTTCATCTCAGACAGGAAAACACAAAGAAATATATTTTAAAATTCCAGTTTTAAACAACTGAAAAGAGGCTTCTGTAATGGAAAGTGCTGAACAACCTATTTAATAGGTGTTATATGTGCTTTCATCCTATACAGGTGTTTTTATGGTCAGCTGAATGCTGCATCAGGAACACAGGACGATGGAGGTCTCCTCTTCTCTCACCTGAGATTTGGGGTTTGATCAGCTGGGAAGTTTCTTTCCATGTTGAGCCACCACTGGTTTGACATCTGAAGCATTAAATCCTTTCCTGGCCTTTGCAACTCTCCACGGCTCCAGTAGTTCTTTGAACCAAGATCTTTAGAGTATTCCATTATGTGCCACTTAGAAAGTGCTGGGGACATCGGCGAGATCGGGTAAAATGTATCTAAGACCTCTATCCAGCCAGCGGTTGGATTTTGCGTAGGAAATCCTCTGCCCTGTCTGATTTTGTTGTCTCCCTCTCCCCTTGAGTGCATCAATATACAGACAAGGTCCCCAAGCCGGGGAGTCAGCAACACCTCAGGCAGCCTCTCCAGTTGTGATCCCTGTTGAACCTGTTCTTCACATTCTTTCCATGAGGTTTGCAGGAATGGTCTAGCCCATCAGCTGGATCCTGCCGATCTGCACTGGGCCACAGTCAGGACAGCTTCCAGTGGCTCCATTGCTACCAGGTTGCTTGTGTTGGGCCCTCTGAGACTACGGCAGTGGGTAGGAAGGAGTGTGATTTATTTAGGGAGGATGTGAAAAAAAAGGGTTATCCACTGTTCACGGGGTGCCTTGCATGCTTGTGCCCAGAGTGGTAACCACGTGCCCAGCAGATCAGTGTAGCACAGCTGTTTCCGCATTTTCAGTGATGGCTTTGCACAACAGAGTCCTTGTTTGGTGCTGCTCCTCTTTACCTGCTTGACCCTTAAATCCATGCTCTGGTCCTTTCTGTTTCCCTATAAACAGACAGTGAAAAGAGACGTGAATACTTTAACAGACCCTGATGATATCTAGGAAATTAGAATTATAGAATCATAGAATCATAGAATCACTTGGGTTGGAAGAAACCTTCAAGATCATCGAGTCCAACCATAAACCTATGCCAAAAAACCACCCCTAACCCACGTCCCTCAGCACCACGTCCACCCGTCTTTTAAATACCTCCAGGGATGGCGATTCCACCACCTCCCTGGGCAGCCTGTTCCAATGCTTGATAACCCTTTTGGTAAAGAAGTTTTTCCTAATATCCAACCTAAATTCAAGATGTCTCCAACAAAGGTATCTAAAATCAAAACACTGGGACTCAGGGAACCATTGACCATCAGCCAGATCCGACACAGAAGCACCAGCAGACCTCTGTCTGGGTGACACACAGGATGATCCTGATGCCCATGTGTGCAGCCACGTCACCTTCTGAGTTGGACATTGTGGGCTGCCCAGTGATATTCAGGATCAGCCCAGCTCAGGGTATGAGTAAAGCTGCTAATGTTTGTTCTCAGAAGGAGGATTTTTTGCCCCTTGAAGACCTAGAAAGATGAGCAAACGCTTGACATTGTTGGGGCTGATACTTGCCCCGGTGCCTCCCCTGGTGCAGAGTCGGGGATGCCATGGCTGTGGTGCTCTACGGGGGAAGAGGTGAAGGGAGCCCAGACCCCTGCGCAAGTCATGAAAGAGGACGCTGGGCGTGCACTTCCGCAGCGTTTGGAGGTTAAAGCACAAGGGCAGGAAGAGCTGGAGGATGCTGTTCTTCAGCGATGGGCCGTTCAGGTTGGTGGCGTGACCTGGGGAGCACAGGCTGGTCAGGGAGTGGAGGAGGGCTGCTGGTTCCCGGTGCCCTGCGCGCGTGGGCACTGTGCCGTAGCCATGGGGCTTTGCCGTGCCCATGGCTGGAAAACACCCCCAGCAGCCTGGAGCAAACAGACCGTGTACAAAACCCCAAAACCCCAATGGTGAAAGATACGCTCTTGGGTCAATAAAGCGCTGGGCTTGGGCCAACTCTCCCAGCGCCGCTCCGGACTGAGTCTCCAAGGGACAGGGAGTCACAGATGCTTCACTCACGCTTATCCTCCCATTGGTGAGGCTGGCTCTGGCAGGAACGGACTGTGCTCCAGCCAGCGTGGTTTGGGGACAGCAGAAGAAGGAAGGACCTATGTCCCTGGGGGGGAAAGGGACATTGGAAACCAGCAGAGCTGCTGCTCTGGAGGTGCTGGGGTGTACAGGCTTGTGGGTGCCTGCCATGGGAGAAGGTGGGACAGGGAGGCAAGGGAAGTTCTGTGGTGCCCTACCCTGGGCACACACCACAGGTGGGAGGTTTTCCCAGCTGGGCCTGGCTGATTGCTTCTGCCTGTGCACAGGGGAAATGGAAGCTACCATGTCCTGCCTGTGCCCATGACCCTCCGTGCTGGCTGCTGAGGTGGAGGATGCCGAAGGCACCTTCTACACACACAGGCACACACAGACACAGACACAGACACACACACAAAAATATAGAGTCGTGTTTGGGTTTGACTCGTGCACCACCTCCCCATAGGCATCCCGGTGGGGGATGGTACTTGCCCTGCCATGAGTTGTGTGACTATCAGAGACCACAGAGAAAACAGAGAGGGGGAAAAGTGCAAGCAGGAGTACCCCACGAGGAATGCGGGATCCCGGGGTCTGCAGGACCATGGCAGTGAAGTGCTTGGACTGAGCCAGTGTGTGGTGGGGCACACTGGAGGCCTCTGCTCCTCCATGGAGCTGGATACGGCCTCATCAGTGCACACCAGGAGGTCTGGGCACAGGACCGACAGCACCGTCCCAGGTGGGTGAGCATCACCCTCCACCTCTCATCACCCCAAAGCTTTCCCCTGGCCACACGCTAGTGGTATGCACTGGCTCATCCACTGCCAGGGGACTTTGCTCCTCAACAAGCATAATTCAGGAGTGGTCTGCCCCACCGTCTGGGAGGCAGGAGGGACAAGTGGTGGCAGGGACCTTGCACCCATTTCCTGCTGGGTTCCCTGGGCGATGCTACCGGCTCCCTGGGTGTTGTCCCCGAGCAACGCACCTAGGCATGCACCCAAGAAGGGACAGACATTGAATGGTGACAAAGCCCTCAGCCAAGCTTTACAGGCTGGATTGAACAGGTTTAGCATTAGCAATGAAAAATCCCAGAGCAAATAAAGGAGGGTGTTGGTTACTGCTGCCCTTTCTTATATATAGCTGCAGTATCCAACTAATGCTTGTTACGAGCTTTTATCTGGAGGTGCATCAAGGAAATTCTTGGTGGAGGTAGTCCCAAGGGCACATGGGTGGAAAAGCACCCTGAGACCTAGTGGTGGAGGGTAAAGCTGAACTCCTGGTCCAGGCATCCTGGTAAGTGTAGGGCTGTAAAACACCATGACTCACAATGCAGCTTCCACGCTCCCGGGAGAGTTGAGAAAATTTCCTGTCTGCCTCTTGCAGTCACTGCCAACAAGACAAGAAATAAAGATAGATCAGGAAATAATAATTAAAAAAATGTTTCTCACAAGTTGTGAGAGGCTTTACAAAAAAACTGTGCAAGGAAATCTCTCTTGAGTGACTTGCAGATGGGGATCACGTCATTTGTCAATCTTCCTGCGTTAGGCACCAGGAAGTACATGCCTGGGACCACTGGTCCGGCCGAGATGCCAAAACTGAAGAGGAGTGAGTGTGGTCTCAGCTCTGATACTCACCCCTGTGTCAGTGGGGGACTCCTCCCCTTGCCTCTGCCTTCTCTTTGTCTCAGGCACTGTCATAAAACCATTAGCTCCTTGGGGTGAGGGTTGGCTTTTGGTACGTGGGTGCATGGTTGGCTCCTGGCTGGGGCATCCTTCTACTGTCATCCTTTGGTCATGTGCCATATAGCTCCAAGCACTGTAGAGCTGCTCGTTAATTAACTCAGGCTAATTGGCTCCACTGGCCTTGCCAGCACACTGATGGGGAGGAACATCCCCTTGGGATGCTGGAAAGGAGGCAGGATGTCGTCCGTGCAGTGGTGCTTTCCTGATGAACGGACATTTACACTTCCATTAAGCTTTGCAGTGGTGTTGCGGCTCATAGATGAAGCCAGAACTGAGCCCTTTGCAGCAGCTCTTGGCTGACCTGGAGGTTCTCACGTCACCACCAGCCCCTCCATGCAATGCAGGGGCTGATGCTCAATGTGTGGGTCCCTCCTGCTCATGTGCTCTATGACCAGGCTGCAGAACCCGGCCAAGGTCCAGGCTGCAGAACCCAGCCAAGGTCCAGTCTGCCTGATCTTTCTGCCTGTTGGGTAACTGCCAAACAAACCAGGCATGTTCTAGACCAGCCTGTAATTAAGGAAGCATAATGTCAAAGCCAGTGTTCAAGCATGGCACTTTGTACCTAGTTTCAGTATATTCAGCATTTGTCACGGGGCAGCTTACAGGGCATCGTACAGGTACCTTGGTGACCCAACCTTTGCTTGTTTTTTCACTATTCTCCATTACTTTGCTGGAAATAGGTTCCCTGCTGGTAAAACCTTCCCAACCTGGGCAGCCCAGTAGTGCACACCAGTGTGATGGGGATAAGCAAATGAGCAGATAGGTTTGCTCACTCATGCACCATTTACACAGAGGTTTTGGTGCCAAGCGACAGTCTGGGTCTGGGTTATTCTTATTGACTTTCTCTATTTGACCAGGCTGTATCGCTGGGAGATGGCTTGCACTCCCTGTCCCTCTGCTACCAAAAGCTGTCATGAGAGAGCAGCAGCTCTGCAGGACCCTCAACTCACAGCATCATCTGATGGGAAGAACTAAGGAAATAAACCCCAGATGCTGGCCACCTCCAATTTCCACCAAAGCACCCCTCCCCAGATTCATTCAGACAGGCTCACCTCATCAAAACCAAGTTCCTGTCCATCATTAATCCCTCAGAAAGCATTTTAAAGTCTAGTGTTATTCCTGAAAAGTGGCTGTCACCAGCAGGAAGGTCTGGCTGTCCTGCCAAGACCTCTGCATTCCCCAGCACTAGCAAAGCGTCCCTGTCCATGCTGAGCTGTAGATACCTTTCTCCTGAGGGTCCATCTGGCTGGTTGGGACCAGCAGGTCCATCCCTTTGGTATTTTTAGATGCACTTTGCCAAATGGATGATGCTTTGGAGCTTCTCAGCATGTGACGCTGCTCCTCCAAGTGCAAGTTTCCATTTCAGCTTTGCTGGAGCCGCGGGTTAGTTAAGACCTAGCTCCCTGAAGGGGACCTCAATGTTGAATGTGTACCAGAAGATCCAGAAGAGGAGGCTGAAGGCGAGCAGCAGAGCTCCCAAGTAAACGAAGAAGTCCCAGGAGCTTAGCGGAGCAAAAATTCCCACGAAGAGGATGATCAGCCCGATCACGTCGCACACCACAGCCAGGAGGAGTATCAAAGCACAGCGGCCGATGAGCTTGAAGAGGGCCATGGTGGAGCCCCCAGCAGAGACCCTCAGGGTGGAGACAGATGGGCCAGCAGCATCCTGACAATGTCTCCCTCGCTGCCTCTGCTCCCTGGCTGCCAGGAGGAAGTACAAATGTCATAACACACCTTGCAGAACAATCGGGAGGGAGCACACGATAGTGCTTTAACCGTTTCATGGCCCTGCCATCGCCCTGCCTCTGCCTGTCCTGGAGCAGATCCCAGGGCTGCGTTTCTCTGCAGCGTGTGTGTGAGCCCTCCTGGGAACGGACCTGCCACCAGGATACCCTGTGACTGGCCTGGGTGTAGATGCATCACACCCAGTCTGCCTGAAAGGTGCAAGTCTGGTCCTGACTCAGCCTGCAGATGGGCTACGCTCCTTCACCTTGAGAACTGGGGCATCTCGTGCCACTTTTGGGAAGCATCCACCATGCAAGGATCCCAGCAAAGTCTGCAGGACACCAGCTCCGACATCCCAGTGACAGTCTGGAAACATTGCACTGTTCCTCGCTCTTTATAGGTAAACTGAGGCATGGGAATTTGTCCAGAGTATCAAAAATACATTACCCTTGCAACACCTCCAAAAAACACGTCTTGCTGGAAATCCACAAATCAGACGACCTGTGTCACCACCTCCACCCCAAAAATGGGAACCAAGCAAGTCAGTGGTGAATCACCAAATAAAGCAAAATTTCCCAGAGCTTGAGCAGCCAGTACCACTTTGTGGGATCCAGGACTGCCGCCTTCTGCTCCCAGATTGCTGTGTGACATCTTCTGTCTCCTGCCTGTCTGGTGTGTGCCTGTTTGGCAAACAGGGAAAGTCTGGGGGAGGTGGAGCACCCAGGGAGCCCTTGGCTCTGGGAAAGCCACCCCAAGACACGAGCACTGCATGGCCTACGGGCTGGCAGCTGCCTGCCTCATCTCTTGGCCGTGCAGAGGATGCCAAAGCTTGAGACAGGACCATTGGGCATGAGGTCAGCGTCAGGGACTCAACAGTGCCCAGATGCAAGCACCGGCTGGAGGCGGCCTTAGCTCCAGAGGGTGCCATGGGTTGTGCCAGGAGTGTCCTCCGCAGTCTCCTTGCAAAACCCAGGGCACGCAGGGCCCGTCTGTCACCTGGGTAGCCCCACCACCGCTCTGCCACGAGTGAGGTGATGGCTGGAGGGAATGGGGGACGTCACTTACCTCACCTGAGTGTTTCCTCTGCTGCCCAGGGAAGCCCCGGTGCTAAAAGTCACCACGCTCCTGCCTGCCACCCATAGCGTGCACCTCGCCAACGGCAAGCAGGCGGCAGAGGAGGCTGCCTGCCACGGCCCCACGGTCGCCTCTCGTGACCGTACCCAGCCTGACGCCTGCAAACATGCGGCACTGTGCGAACCGCCTATTCTGGTGCGTCCCGTTCCCTCCCAATGGCAAGGGTCTGCCTGTTCCAGCAGATATTTTTCCCCCTTGTCTGAACAGTGAAGGCTTTAAAATATGCAATAAATAACTAATCTCTTCATTGTGCATTATCACCCTCTGGAGCCTGGGGGAGAATCTGCTTTTTGCCAGTCCGGGATTGGCCCTGGATTAATTACCAGAGGGCTGGAGGGAAGAGCTGCTTTCAGGAGCCAATGATCTTGTTTGCAGGACAAGTGCTCTGAAATCTGCCTCCATGGGTGCTCAGCCAAAAAGATCCCTTGCTCCCAACCCCAGCCTGCAGTTCCTCGTGGTCTTCTCAGCACTTGCAGCCTCCCGGGATGCTGAGCCGGGCAGTCACCCGGAGTTCGGCTGCCAGAGCTTCCCCAGCCTCTGAAGTGGGTTCAGGCTGGGCTTGCGTGTACACGGGTGGTCGTCCCTCACCCCTGCCACGAGGCGGCACGAGGCTCAGAGCCGTGCCCAGCACCTGGAATGTTGCTGGGCACCCCGCTGGGTGCACACCGCTTTCCATGGACTGCAGGGATTGTGGAGGTGGACAGAGGACGGAGAAGGAGCTCTGCAGCTCTTTGCTTCCCAGTTCAGCTGCATTTTTATGAAACCACCTGACGTTTAGTGTTGATGATGATGGAGCTGCTCCAGCCAGTTTTCTGATAAGCCTCAGCCCCATCACACTGAAAGGAAGGACCTTTTCTGTGTCCCCTCTTGCTCCCACAGCTTTATGCAGTTCCTGTCTCTTTCATTTTTTTTCCTGAATTTTTACCTTCTTTTCACTTAATTTCACGGAGTTCTTCCAAGTGATTAGATAGTCAGTTTTTATTGTAGTGAGAGAGCCCCAGAAGATGCCTCAAGACTTTTCTATCCTTTCTAGCCTGGTCTCTGATCCTGACAGTCATTGCAAACAAGGGGCATAGTGGACATCGCCCCAGGAATCCCCCTCAGACCAGCGACACCCTCCAAAAGCAAAGAGTTTGAAGGAAGATGGGTCTGATGCAATGACCTCAGGTCAATCCAGGCCTGTCCAGCCCCACACTGTAAGAGACTTGTGCCACCTTGATCTCACCAGACCAGATGAAGAAGGCTTCTCCTGGGCTGCATCCCATGCCTGAGGCAGCCCAGGAATAAAAGAGAGTGCAAGAAAACTCATGGAGGTTGTTGCAATGCAGAAACTGGGAATTGTTGACCCCGCTCCAGAGGGTGGAATAGCTGTGGCATCTCTTGTCCCTCTGGAGGAGACACTGTGTGGTGAGATGGCCTGTCCCATGCCTCTGGTGCCCCTCCAGAAGAGCTCTGGTGCTGAGGCAGTATTTTACCACTGCAGGCAAGGCTTCCTTCAGGCTTCCTTCCACTGCAGCCTCCGGCTTTCATGAGCCAAAGGGTGCAGCCCAGCTTGGATTCGCGCTGTAGGAGGCAGGGTTTTCATCTGGATGCATTTCAGTGATGCTGAGCCCTGCCAAGAAGTGCATGAGAGCAGCAATTTGCCCATGATAACATGAAAGGAAATGCGACACACTAAACCAAGTTGCTCGCTCAGCTGGAAAGGAACCCAAAGGTGTCCAGAATTTCATTCACCTCCAATTAACGGCTCAAAAAACTGCAGCTACCTTTTGCTCTAAGATACTTTAAAAAGAGCAGAAAACTCTGCCTACCTCTTCTGCCTTCTTCTATCCCAGTTCTGCCATAGCTGGAAAGATGATGTCAGTGGAAAATACTTGTTCCTGGAGCTGGCCCGGAACAGGTTTGCAGAACTATGTGGCAAGAGCGAACCAGTTCTTCACAGGGAACAATGAACGCTGCTTCCCTGAGTTACATATTAGTTGGGAGCAGCAAGAATTCAAGCCGGCGAATGGAAGTGGTCTGACAAAATCTTTGGCTAGCAGGGTACAGTCAATATTTATTTAACTGTAGGATGTGTGGACAAACCCAAGAAGGAGCCTTCAGAAATTTTCTCCTGTAGTGAAACCCAGGTAAGTCCATGTAGCATGGGCTGAGCTTTTGTGAAATATCTGCCTGAGGATGAGGAGAAAACGGATGGGCAGCACAGTGCTGCTGGACTGAGTAGCCCAGGGAAGATTCATGCGTGGTGATCTCTGGCTGCCGCTCCACAGCTCAGTGCCGGCTATGCCTGTGGTGGTGAGCAGCTCATGCTGCTGTAAATGCAGGGGCTGCAGACGAGCTTAGCTTTGGCAGGGGTGTACAAACCCCCTTCTGTGGCACAGGGGACTGTTTTCCTTCAAGGGCCAGCAGCTCCACGCAGGGCTGGAGCATCTTGGCACTGGGTCTCAGCTGTGGAACTCATGGCTGCGGGAGCAAAGCTGCTCTCCAAGTGCTCTCCTCCCAAGTACGAGGGTAGGAAGAGATTCTTTGACCGAATGAAAGCTCAGAGTAATTTATATTGTACTCTCAGGACATCTCCCTGGGGAGGAATGGTAAAAACACCAAGCCCTTTCCCCCCAGTTCCCTGAAAGACACTGATTGATAGACACTGAGTGATTGTACCCCTTCATGCGTCTGGGAAAGGAACTCAGACATGGCTGGACAGGAATTGCGCTGATTTAGGAAAGGCTTCTTCCCCCAGTGCTCCTCCCTTGCTGAGCCCTGGCTGGTGATGCTGATCCTCTGGGAAGCATCCCACAGAAAACACTTCAAAGCATCCCGGCATGTGGCAGGTCAGCACATGGTCCCCTCTGCTGAAGGAAACTCCTGCGTTTCACAGGGCCCTTCACATCCCTGGCAGGGGGAGCTCAGCCCACCCAGACCACAGTGCAGGGGGCACCCAGCACCCCCTCCGCGACTCTGTGCTGTGAACGTCATCAAGCTCTGTCAGGCACATGGCTTTGGTGGTACATGGCTGTTGAAAGCTTTTCTGCAAGATCTGCAGATGCTCCCCAGGAGGGGCCAGCAGCCGGAGATGCTCCTGTCGACAGGAGTGGGGGAGCGGCAGTGCTGGCGTCTGACCTGCACGGCAGCATCCACCGGTGCTGGCAGGCACCACTGTAAAACCGTTGCAACAGACTTAGCAGGCGAGAGCTGGCTTAGACTCGCACCCGTACCGTGCTCCCAGCAGCAGCGCCCCAGGGACAGCTTATCTGCCCGCTCCTCCCCAGAGCTGATGGAATCAGCTGTGCACAGCGCTGCTTGCTTTGGGCAGCAGCTCCTTCCCTGGAATGAGCAACCAACGGACAGACTTGTCGAGCTGAGGTCGATACAGCTAAAGGAATACGCTGGCAGTGCTGGTTATGCCTGCAATTTCCAGTCACCCCTTCCCTATGCTGGAGTTCAAGGACCTGGGTTGAGGCTGCATTAGGGGGTGGAAGGCAAGCAGAGCTGGAAGGAAGGTTGCTGGCTTCTCCCATCCCCAAGCACTGTGCAAAATTTGGCATAATCAACAGGCACACCAGCCCAACAAGGGATGCTGAGGGCTGGTCTAGGCATTGGGACAGGCGGGGTGCTGACCAGGCCCCGTATTTGACACCCCACACCCCCAAACCCTGCAGTTGGGGCTGGGGGAGCACTCACAGTAGCCAGAAAAAAACAGACCTTCCACCCTCTCTCTACACTGAGCAGGGGGGGAACCTCTGCATGAAATGATGGCTGTAAGCACTAGGGAAAGCCAGAGCCAGTTACCAGCACTGAGCAGAGGCTGCAGCTTTTCCCAGCAAGGATTTCAACTGGGAACCATCAGGGTTCACCACTGGTTCAGTGCTTTGGTCCTTCAGGCTGAGGTGGCCCGGAGTCTCACTGTAGCAGAGGCAGTGCCACGCACACCCAGTGCCTTTCACAGGGCGAGCCCGGTGACCTGCTGCTCATTTACCTGGAGGGCCCAGCTCAGCACTAATCCCTCATCTTCCCAGCAGAGCAGAGGAAGCTGTCGATTATGCACCACTCAGGATTTATGGCTCCTGCTGTGCTTGGAGTCTGTAGAAGCATGCAGGGAGCCCAGTCTGCTGTCTGAAGCGATGCCTGTGATGTGCCAGAGCAGCTCTGGAGCTGTTGGCCTCCTTCAATCTCAGCCACACATCAAGAGCCCACAATCACAAAGAGCTTCCCCCCAGGTGCTTTCCCTGGAGACCCTGTCCCCAAAATACCAACCATCCCATGGGGACACACATACACAGACATGTGGGATGCCTTTCTGAGTCCTTTGGCCCCTCCTGTATCCCAGATCAGGCAGGACATACTCCGGAGCTGTGTCTTCCCTTAATCCCCCAGCTTAATGCTTCCAGCACGTACCCATGTGTGGAAGACTCAAGCTCCCATCTCCCTCCCTCCCTTCCTCCTTGTTTTGCTCCTTGGCCAGTGATAGTCCTGGGGGCTTGGATCACCGTTTTCATTGCCTGCATCCAGCTGGGACTTTCTGAGCTACTTTCGGCTCTGCAAGCAGTTTGCCCTTCCTTTACCTGTGCTCAGCTTAATTCTCTGCCAGGACAAAGGACATGAAAACACTTTCCAATGAAATAATTCCTTTCATGGAGAGGAGACACAGTGTGGGCAGGTGCCAAGCCTGGCTGAGATGTCCTCCAAGGGCTTTGCCCAGAATAAGAGAAGGAAAGAGCAGAGGAGGGGAAAGTCCCTTTCTCTACTCCAGCATGAGCCAAACTGCGGTTCATGCCTCCGGGGCTGGCTGGCATGGGCTGAAACCACACAGCACCCGTCAGCATCAGTCTGCCTCAACTGTTCAGGGATTAAAATCAGTTTTTATCTGTGTGGGGAGGTATATGGATCGGTAGGTAGACAGAGGATAGTATGACACAGCTTCCCCCAACAGCTCTCCTCTTGACAGACTACGCTGCTGTCCCACCTCTGCCTACCCGCAGCCACTCGCACTGATTGAGGCCCTCTCTGAGCAGTACGGAGCACCACAGAATCACAGAATCACGGAATCACTGAGGTTGGAAGAGACCTTTAAGATCACTGATTCCAACCATCGCCCCAGCACTGCCCAGCCCGCCCCTAACCCGTGTCCCGCAGCA
The DNA here is from genome assembly GCA_013398295.1 of Chionis minor. NCBI lineage: Eukaryota > Metazoa > Chordata > Aves > Charadriiformes > Chionidae > Chionis > Chionis minor. Next base: position 60,034 of record VZSF01008482.1, on the reverse strand, counting down.
CCGCGTCTGCCCGGCTGGGAAACACCTCCAGGGACGGCGATTCCACCACTACCTGGGCAGCCTCTGCCACTGCTTGATGAACCTTTCGGTGAAGAAATTGTTCCCAATATCCACCCTAAACCTCCCCTGGTGTAACTTGAGGCCGTTTCCTCTTGTCCTACATCAGGCTTTCTTCAGAAAATAGTTTAATATTAACCCTCCCCCCTCAGCAATTCCAGTCCTTCATGACACGTGCATCCTTGTCAGATGACAGCTGAATCTGCCAGTCTGAGGAATGATCCCAAGGATTTTGCTTTAGAAATGAGCAGGTCTTTCCAGGCCCTGAATGTGGGGAGAAGTGCTGCGAACAGGACCCCACAAGGACTGGTCAAGGATCAACAGTTATAAAACCTAACATGCATGGCTATCTGTGAGAGTTGCCCAGGAGGTCCTGTTGGTGGTGCAGCATCATGAGGAGGTCCCTCCCGTGGGTGCTGTGGGAGGCACAGGCACTGGTGGCCCACGTCTCAGCTACAGAGGGATGTGCAGGTGCGAGGCTGGGCAGGGAAATGGGCAGAGGGCACCTCTTCCCACAGACCCTCTCCAGGGCTCTACTCCTTCCCAGCCATCGCCAGGAGTGACGCACCAGCACATCATTGCCCGTCAGTCTGGAGGAGACAAAACCTTGGGTGCCTTCGGCGCGGCACCCCCTTGCTGCAGGACAAGAGGGAGATGGAGGAGACAAATTTCTCCACCGGCTTTGGCAGAGCCCTGCAGCTGCAGACTGGCATATGCTGGGAAGGCCGTCGCTGGACCACAGAGGGTCCAGGGTCCAGCAAGCCAGGGATGGAGTTTAAAATGAGACAGTTTAAACTGTGAGGCTCACGAGTCCTCAAAGGAAGCTCCTAATTAAGTGACTATCCGGGGAAGTGCTCGCTGGCCAGGCTGGTGGTCCCTGCAGGGGTTAACCATAGGGTTAACCAACACCCCTGCACCAACACACAGTCACCTGGAGCGTGGTTGCCCCGGCTGCCCTTGCCAGAGCAGCTTCAGACTGCGGCCACCCCAGCCCATGGCGGGGACCTGAGCCCCATGCCAGCCCTGGTCCCCCCAGCCTCTTCTCCTGCACTCCCAGGGTGCTCCAGCACGGAAAGGGATGGAAAGTTTTGTAACCCCTAGCAAGGCCCGAGCAGGTCTCAAAAACAAGAAAACTGAGGCGGGGGGGACATTTTCAGCAGCTTCTCACCGGTGGCTTGGGATGCACACACACACCCCACACCCCCCAGTAGCTCAGGGGTTCAGGCTGGGTTAAAACCAGGCTGCAGTTTTGGGAGCGGTTTTTGGGAGCAGGCTGGATTCATGTTTTTTCCTTCCCAGGGAGGCTGACAGGTGAGGCTGTGAAGGAGATCGACGTCTCTGAAGCCCCTAAACCTTCAGTGTTCACATTGGCTGGATGCAGCGAACCCCCTAACACAGGGAACAGGAGTTTTCCCATCCCTGCCACTGCTGCATGCCAAGGAGCAGGGCTTTAAATACCCCGGCTCAAAGTATTGGAAATAAACAGTTTCCTTTTTGATGCTGACTTCTGTTGCAACCTGATATTCCGGTTGAGAAAAGAAAAAAAAAAGGAAAAAAAAAAGGGAGAAAAACCACAACTACTTTTGTTGCTGCAACACACACACACACACACACACACACACACACACACACAGAGACAGACAGACACATGCACGCCCCAGCAGCTCTGAGCAGCTGCACAGCCGGAGGCGATTCCTTCCCTGGAAACGCCCAGGTCACAGCAGTGCCGAGTCTGAGTGAGAAATAACCAGATTTGTGGTCTCTGACACTGCTCGGGCAAAAGCCCCACTCCGCATCCCCTCACACCCCTTGGCAAGGTTAAGGGGCAACGCGGGGGCGCGTTGGCAGCTCTCCTGCGCCCTTCCCTGCGCTGCCGCCCTGCAAGTCTGAGCTGGTTGGGTCGTTTCTGGATGCCTAACAGCTAGTGTGAAAATAGGAAGGACTGGGTTGGGTTTTTTTGGTAGGGTTTCAAAGTCACTGCTAGCACTGAGAGTCCTCTGCAAATCACTACTCTCATCACTGCTCATTAAGGACAGGGAAGGGCTGCTGCTGGCTTTGAGTGAGGGCTGGGTGACTGCAGCTCATCCCGGTGGGATGCCATCTGCGCCTCAGGGTGCAAGGAAGCACTTCAGGGTGCATGGCTAATATCCGGAGACAGTCTTGAAGCTGACAGCCCAGCGGAGACTCAGGATATCAGCCCCCATGGCCCCCCGCACCCTCGGCTGTGTTTCCAGGAAGGAGTGGTGGGAGCGCTCAGGGGAATATATCTGCGCTTAAGGACACCGGTGGTCACCTGCTTCCTCCCAGTTAAACCATTTATACCCCAGAGGAGAGGGGTTGGTGTTAGTGCAATTCCCAGCAGCATATTCAGAAATTTGTGGATTATACCAGCTAACGCGAGGTGGGATAAAGCACAATTTAGCATCCTCAGAGGGAGGTACACAACACAGGTGTGCGGTGTCTTCGGGCAGGTTTAACTTCTGTTAAGGCCCAGGAATGAAGGAGCTGTTGCAGGCGCCCTGCAGCAGGCGGAATCCTGCAGCTGAGCCTGCTGGGCAGGTTTGCTGGGGGGGGGCTGACCTTTGAGATGCGGGAGAAACATTTCCTCTTTGAACTGCTCTGCGGAGATAATGAATTTTGTAATGGATTTCCTGTTCTTTTTATAGAACAGGGGAAGCTGGCAGCTTGCTTTAGTAAGAGCTGGGTGTAATTATATTTACTGGATAACATGATATTTTCTTAAAACATATTTTTCTTCAGTTTGATCCAAAGCATCACACCAGGATTCAAACAGGCTTCAGTGGGAGTGGAGAGGAATATCGGGGAGCCGTCAAACAGTGATTTGCTGGTGCATGAGAAAGACCCAAAGACACAAAGTGCCCTGTGGTCAGGTCAAAGTTCCTCTAGCTCAGTGCTCTCTCCGGGAGTGGCAGGAGGAGCCAGCACACCAGCCCAGCCTGCTCCCCATGGACTTCTCCAGCATTCACCCCTGTTATGTTACAGGATTTAGAGGACACATCCCTCTCTTGCTTCTGCTGTCTCTTTTTTGATCTGATGTCCATAAACCCATTTTGAACCCATGGATACCCTCTGCCTCTGCAGCCTCCCATATCAGCAGGACGTAGTCGTTCACTGGTCCCACAGCATGGAGGCAGGATTTCACTTTTCAGCAGCCCTGGGGGCTTTTGCTGGGCCACAGCAGGGCAGGCATTTTATGCCGGCTCCTAATGAAACCCTTGTGAACAGCCTCCAGGACACCCGGCATCTCTGTTTCCCTAAGCTGCTCCAGCTCAGCCTCTCTCACTTCGGATGAGTGACTGCCCAGTGCTGGAAGCTCCCTGCATTGCATGCAGAAATGCAAAGTCCACCCAACTTGCCAGCAGTAATCAGGCATTTATACCCTGTGCAACAACGTGGAGAATTCCCACTCTGTCATTGGACTTCCATCCGCACGTTGAGCTTCGAGCTGTTAATCTAACATTCCCTTCAATTAATATTTCTCTCCCTTTACCTCACTGTCCCCCTATAGATCTGGGCAGCAAATGGTAAGATCCACCTCATAAACCCCCCCTTCTCCTCTCAGCAAGCTTTGCTGATCCCTGGGCTGTTGCTTTTACCCTCACCCAGGCAGGCTCCATCCTCTTCCCAGGCACTTTCCCGTGCCACCCATGAGCTCCTCGCACCTCAGCAGAGGTGTACACTGAGCAACCCAGAACACGTGGCCAGCACCCAAACCAACCTGCAGCTCCAGCCCCCCTCTTCCTCCTCCCAAGTGAGCCCCCCTGGATGCCACGCCATCATCCATCCCAAAAATCTTCTAATGCACCTTCTCCCCTTTCTACCAGCAGGCACAAAATAACATGTGGGAGACCAGAGCAGCAAGATGAAAGTCCCTTGGGAAATTTCTGCTTTAATTAAACCTAATATTCTTGTCATAAATGACCAGTCTGGAATCCCATTAGATTCTTTCTTGGTCTCAGTGACTTCTTATTAACATTTCGCTGACTGTCTCCTTATTCTTGGTCATGAGACACGGAGAGCAGAACCCCTGCTCCCTCCCTCTGGGCTGTTTGGTGCATCGAGTCCTCCTGTCACGTCCCTGTGGACAGCGAGCAGTGTCCTGCCACAGCAGAGCTGTTTGCAGCAGGGACCATCTCCAGGTGCCTCCTCCAGACCGTGCAGCTCTAGGACACCCGTCTGTCAGCAGATCTGCAGGCTGGAGCCTGCCAGGACCTGGTGATGCTCTTCACGTTACGCTGCAATTTCCCCCTCTTGAATCCTGACGTGTGTCTGCTCTTCTGGCTCCCAGCAGGAGTTGTAGGTGAGCGTCCTCTGCCCACTGTAGCTAAATCAATAGAGACAGCTGCCCGGTGCCAAGTTGGGACGGCAAAAACAAGCAAAGCCTTTTGCGGCATGATGAATGGCCGAGGAACAAACAGAGGTTTACTGGGTCCGGTGCCAGATCATATACCTTGTACAACCCATTCACAAGCCTGGCACCTGCTGGCAAGGGACAAACATCTGCGCCGCCCAGGAAATAAAACTTGGGGCCAGGCTGAGCCTGGGGCGAAGGGGCATGTGCTGCTCCTAATCCAGCTGTGCCAGCTGCGGGGCTGGGAGCTGCCCCAAGCTCTCCCAGCACTGGTGGAGGGGTTCTCCAGGCATGTGGGACTGGCCAGCCCTGGTCACATTCCAGTGGAAGCCTGGAAGCAGTGGCAAGGCAAGCCCGAGCTCCCTGGTTAATCATGTTAGCCAGACTGTGGTAGCACGAATGCTTCCACTGGAAGGCTTTGGGCCACAAGCACCTTGGACCATGTTTGCAGGCAAAAATACTGATGTGGAGCCAATTTCAAATATAAGGGAGTTCAGCCAGACATGACCTTGAGGAGCTTAAATATTCCCCCACAAGAATCAACGCTTGTCCCCGATCACTGTTCCCACAGCTACAGCTTTATGATCCTTGACGACAGCGAACATTCCCTTTTAACTGACCTGCTGGGCACCTGCTGGCCTGGAGCAGCAGGATCTGTTACCCTCTGCTTTGTGTCTCCTGATGCTGTGAAGAGCTTCCAGTGTGTCTGGCACGTTAAATAGCTTGACGGGATTGTGGGTCCAGGATGTTGCAGAGCCTGAAAGTGTAAACCGATTTGAAAAAGTGGGGAAAACAGGAGAAATCAGGCATGTTGGCTGTATCAATGACCGTTTGTCCTGGTTTGAGTGACACAGGACTAATTTCTTTTCTAATGCTTCGGAAAACTGTATTTTTTGGAAGACTCTAGTATTTGAATTTGTGAAAATATTTACTTTATAGCCAGTTACAGTGTGTGGGTTTCAAGGTCTCAGTGTTTTTGAGCTGGCCAGGTGCAGGGATGAGGAGCGAGACCCAGGCACTTGACCCAAGCTGGCCAACGGGATTATTTCCTACCATGAATGTCACATTCAATAGAAATTAAAAAGTTTGCTGCAAAGTTTGCTCTCCCTTGATGGCTCTCCCTTGATGAAGGTGATCCAGAGGACTTCTTGCCCTGGTGCTGGATCCCTGAGGCCTTCCCTTCCTCCTGAAGCTGTAGAGCGTCCGACATTTACTGTCTGCTGCTGGGAGTGCATGGCTTCCTACGGATATAGTTGGCTGAGTATAATCCTTGTACAGTGTATATGGATATTGGGATCAATATGGGTTCTTTGATGTTAGTACTGTTAATTATCTAGTTCTATCCTATTAAATCTGTTTATCTTTCAACCCCCAGGTTTCCTTGTTTTCTTACCGATTCCCCTTCCTGGGTGGGGAGGGGTCATCGGGTGAGAGAATAATTATCTAAATGACAGTAAATTGCTATGGGTTTTCTCAAGCCATAACACCATTAAACAGTGTTCTGGAGCAACGTCTGTCTTGGCTCTGAGCCGCTGTGAGCCGAGAGATGTACATAAACCAGGAGAAGGACTATTGTCTGCACGCCCCATTCCTTGTGCTTTTCTCCAGCTTTCCTTGGGAGCTGTTGGTAGCACGTGGGATACAGGGTTGGAGAAACCCGAGGGCTTAAATGAGCTTCCTCCCATCAGCAGTTGATGGAGGTTATCGCACTCTGTCCCTTTGAAACCAAAGAGTGAACACATTGCAAATTCTCTTCGTGCACCCCTGCCAGCCTCCCCTCCTCCCACAGCATTTGGAAGAGCAATGGTGCTGCCCTGGCTTCCCTGCAGAGGTGCAGACTACAAAGAGGAGCTTGGTGGGGTCTCTCCTTCTGCTTCTAATCAGCACCGACCACCTCCTCACCCCACTGCGGGTGCAGGGGCCTTTGGGCCAGTGCTTGCTCCGCCGGCGAGTCTCACTGGGCTGATGAGGGGATGAAAAGCTGCTGTGGGATCCAGTCCAGACCAGCACTTCTGAAAAAACAGACTCTCACCAGTGCCTGAACCCAACATCAGGAGCTGGACATCACAGGCCTATTTATATCAACCTGCATCTTGCCATCCAGACTGAGAGCAGGATTCTTCAGACTGAGAATTTGAGTTTAGAATTTGTCTCTTAAAGTAAATCAGGCCTGCCGAAAATACAGAATTAAAGCAAAAACCATGCAGAAAGGATCCGTTTCTTCCGGGGTGAATTGCCTCAGGGCACACATTTATTAAAGGCAGAAGTACCGAGTGGTGGAGGTAACAAGCCTGTCTCACTTGTGGTCCGACTGTGGTGGCGTGAATAGGCTGATGGTTTGGGTTCATGGGTGTCCCTGGCAGACATCAGTACCGATGGAGAGATGCTGCCAAACAGCTTTGCCTCTGCAGGCCTGGAGGAACGGTCTTTCTTAAACACCCTCTGCCAGGGGGAGGAAAAAGCTGCTGCTTGTGATGCTGCTCCTTGCCTTGACCCTTTGGAGCAGTAAATAAAGCTCGTGAGTGCTCTGCCCTGGGCAAGGAGCAAGCTCCACTTTGCAGCCATTTCTCAGCCAGCCGTCGTGATAGCTCAATGACAGGAAAATCCTGGCCGTGGACGTCACATCTGGTCCTCCTAAGCTTCGGTGATGTGTGTTGCCTGTCATGTCCCTGTGGACAGCGAGCAGTGTCCTGCCACAGCAGAGCTGTTTGCAGCAGGGACCATCTCCAGGTGCCTCCTCCAGACCGTGCAGCTCTAGGACACCCGTCTGTCAGCAGATCTGCAGGCTGGAGCCCGCCAGGAGCTGGTGATGCCCGGCCCCCTCTGACACGGGGTGGTCTGGAACTACATTGTCCTGCTTTTCCTCTCTGCTGCCTCCGCTGAACCATCTCTGGCCTCCAAATTCCTACATCTAAGGTGCAGTTTGCTGCCAGCAATGTTCACACCTGGCTTCACTCACGCTCCGTAGTCAGTTGGCTCCTCTTTGCTGATGCATCTTGCGGAAGCTGCGGGGTGGAACCAGGCTGCTCAGGAGCTTTGCTTCTCCCAGTATGTGACGTTGCGTTTCCTGTTGGGCAGGAGGGTGGCACAGAGAGCTTGGACCTACCTTGCTGGGCTCAGCTGCAAAATCCTGCTCTCTTTTGTTTTCTGGGATTACTTGGAAGAAATACAAAGTTCATTTTCACATTGGAGACTGGTACAGTGTGTTTCATCTGTAGGGAAGAGACTTACTGGGATGAAATTCTCTAAGAGAGTACAAGAACACATTTCTTTTTATGGCTAACCAACACTGGTGGGTAGAGGGGAGAGGATTCTTCCTGGGAAAGGTCCTGGGCTGCCCTCAGCGGTTAAAGAAGAAGGACTTGAGGCTCTGCAGAAACTGTGACTTCTGCCTCTGCTTCTGCTTCTTCCGGATGATGGGGATCCAGACAAGGCCGCAAACGAGGAGCATCAGTCCCAAGGACAGGAAAGCTGGGCCACACATTTTGTAAACCTGTTTATTGTTGATTTGGATGCAAGACAGGCTGGTGATGACTATCCCAAAGAGAAAGATGGCTGCTCCAACAGACACAACGATCACAGGCTTGTGGTATATGTCCCACTTGCTTCTGGATGCGCTGGTCCAGACGGACTCGCTCCGGGAGCTGATGCAGAGGGTGCTGGCTGTGTTACTGGTCATCAGCTCCTTGGACTGAGGAGACTTCTCACTCCCATCAGGGCTCTTGGGGGGAATTTCCATGGTGACAGGATCTGAGGAGGAGACCTGAGACAGACAAAAGACAAAGAGCAGAGCAGGGCTAGTGATGGAGGATGGATTGGCTGCTTTCCACTTGGTCATTAATCAGTGCCACATCAAATGAGGGTGGGCAACTGCAGGGAGAAGAACGTTAACCCACGGCAGCAATGAAATGTAGGACCAGGCAGCAGGAGCCCGCAGGTAGGCTGGGCTGACAGTGCCTCTGGAATCCCAGTGGACCAACGGACAGTCCCTGTCCAGAGCTGACCTTCCAGCTTCCAGCTCCCACAGGCATTCAGTGGTGGGATGACTAGGTGTCCATTGGCACCTACTACCCGCAGCCTCCTGGGGCTCTTGGCTGCTTTCAGGGGGCTATCAGGGTGCTGCAAGCAGGGCTGGTGATGCTGCCTGCGGGGAAGAACTCTGTATCCCCACACGCCCTTTCCCTTCCAGATCCCAAATTCTACCTCAGTGCCTTGTGGCATGATCATATTTCCCTCTTTGCCGGTGGGGAAACTGAGGCACGGGTACACCATGTCAGGACTGCTCAGCGGGAGAGCAGAAAGCCCCCTCCCAGGGGCTGAGCGCTTCCTTCCGGCCCCCGGGGCCAGATGTTCCTCGCTGCCACATTCAGCCTTGTAGGAGTGGCAGCGCAGGAGCTCCCCATTCCCCAGCGAAACGCACAGATGGGAGATGTGAGCTGTGAGCTGGGGCAGGCTGCTGCAGGGGGGTCTGGGCTCAGGAGCAGGAGCACACTGAAACGCTCTGCCTTGCGACAGCTGGGTCAGCCCTGTGGCTTTGTGAGGCATTATTTTTTCACCAATTCAAGGAGGAAACCCATTTTCTCAGAAACAAAGTGCCTCTAGTGTCCAGAAGCCATTATGGTAAATGGGAAGGGCCGAGCCCTATGTTAACCACTATTTCCTCAGGGTTCTGCTGAGGAGACAAGGGCAGGAGGCTGGATCAGGGAGTGCTCCTGATGCACGGTCTGACCTGCTGCTGGGAAGCCCAGCAGAGAAGAACCCGTGCAGGTGCTAGGGCTGAGGAATGCAGGGCCGGGGACGTGGATGCTGTGCACCCAGGAATCAGGTATTTTATATTTTGTTTGCAAAGCAGACTCCTGCTTGAGCTGCCAGGTTTTCTCCCAGGGGCTCAGCGGTGTTGGGAGGGCTGGGACTGACTGTCCTCCCCCAGGCACTGGGGCTGCTTTGCAGCAGGAGTGTGACAGCGGTGCCAGCCTGGAGCAGCCCAGGACCCTACGTAGCCCTTCTGCTGGCACCACAAGGCAGAGCCACTGCCGGCCCCGGAGCTCCCCTGTGGGAATGTCCTCCGTTCAGGGCAGCAGTCCACCTCCAGCCACGACCGCGCTGGCCTGGGCACAAGCCCTCGGTGGGGCTCAGACGGACGGGCAGTGCCACCAGGGCTCTGCCCGCCCCGCTGCGAAGCACGGCTCTTGCTAAGCACTGCGCAGCCTTCAAGCCTGCGTGAGCTTTTGTCTGGAGTGGTTTGTGTAAAGCCCTGCTTTGGCCCCTCTTTGGCACACACAGCGCTGTGGGCTGCCTGTTTGCTCGCTCAGAACCACCGCTGGCCCCTGGGGTGGTTTGCCAGGAGGTGCACATCGTGGTGGGTCCGATGAAAATCCAGGCTGGATTTACATGCTGCTTATGCCACCGGACAGACTGTGGCTGCGACGGGCAGCAAGGAGGTGTAGGTGAGATGAGCATGAAGCCTGGCGGCCCCAGCTTGTTTCCCGTTGCTGCTAATCAATGTGAGAGCATGCAGGATGTAAGCGGAGCCACACAGAAGCTGCAAAGCTGGCACAGCTGCAGAGGCACCGTCTTAAGGAAACCTGCCCGTTTTTCGGCCATACTGGGCCCAGTGCCCATCTAGGGATGCTGGTGGCTGGATGCCAGTGAGCACCTCCCTTATTCTCTCACCTGTGTCCCTTGCCAAGGTTTGTGGTTTATTGTGAAGGGAGACAGAAGTAATTTTTCAATTTAGTCTCTCCAACGCAGACGCTGCTGCAGAAATCCAGATCTGGTGGTATTGACTTATTTTGTGATGTTTCAGGTTTGCCAAACTTGGACCAACAAGCAAAAAAAAGAAAAGCCAAGAGCAATGGGCATGATTTACATCCGTCCTATCTGCAGCTTTCACCCCTCTCTGGACAGACAGGGACATTTCTGCCATCCTGATGGATCTTCTGCAGCACTTGATCAGGGATGATTAAGCACTTGACAAAGCAGGTAAGTTTGGTCATAGTAGCAAGCTTTAGTTTCTCTCCTTCTCTTTCTTTTGAGTTGCTAATCCTGTCTATGCAAGGACTGGTTGCAGTGGAGCACACTGACCCCTCGGCTTTGCAGAAGCATGAGCTGCCATGAGATGTTATTTTGACGGCTACAGCCATGTTAGACACGCAGGTGATCAGGTACAACTTCCTCCGCTGTCAGCCGCTGCGATAGGGCTCACCTCACTGCTCCTGTACGCTGTGGCTCCGGGCAGCCACAGGCTCCTGAGATGAAAACCAAATGTTTATGAAAAACCAAATATGTCAAGGCTTCTGGAGAGCCCATGCAGCTGGCTCTGCAAGGGCCAAAACCTTTCTTCTGCTTCCACCTAGAGAACCTGCCCAGGAGTCAGCCCAGTCCCCCAGAAAAACCCACCGGCTGCAGTTCTGTGGAGATGTGCCTAGATCCTGGCTAGCTTCTGGCTTGGCTGGTGCGTGCAGCCTGTCCGCCAGCCGCCTTGCTCATAGCATTGCTCGGATGTGATCCTCCTCTTCCTGCTCAAATCTTTTGCAAGGCTCTTCCTGAAATTTCATCCTAGGTAGTCGTGGCATTTTTGGCTTTCTCCTTGTAACATCCATTGTAGAGAGGTTTTTATGATCAAGACACTGTATAATTTTAATTTGGCTTTGTGGTTGAAAATTTGCTTTCTTCGCTGGAATAATGCCCGGATCTCGTGTCTCAGCAGCCTAATGTGGTCTACCCTGCCCCATCTTTCATGCACCCCACTCCCTGCTTGCCCACGTGCTGCCGCCCTGCCTCCATATCCAGGGATACTCTGAGCTCTGCAGGGCACCTTCCTCTTCATTTTACACAGCATTAATGTCAGGCTCCTGCAGAAACCATTGTCTTCCTTTCAGGTTTGCATTTACTTTAGAGTGGATATTTCCCCCCCTTTTATTTTCTGGCATAAGCATCCCTCTCACCACAATTCCCAGACACTAATCATTTTTCTGGCACTTCCTGGCAGAGCATGCATTTTTGGTCACACTTTCCTGCCCTTTTTGTCTTCTTCCTCCTCTAATTTATATACTCTGCTTTGTGTTTCTGTCTGTGCTTTTGCACGAGGCTCTGTGTATTTTCCCCACTGTTAGCTAGTGAAGGATTTCACTCCCTGCAAGTGGCTGGGAGTTTGTTTGCAGCGCTGCGTGTATCCACAGCTCTTGGGAGAGCTAATGTGATTTCAGTTCCTGCTCTGCCCATGCTCCAGCCCTAATTCATCACAGAATGTCATATTTGAAGACATGATGGTTGTACTGAGCAGCCTGGCAGGATAATGCTATCAGGTTTCTCCCAGTTTTTTTAATCATTATTGTTGTAAAGGAGAGCATCAGCAGATGACCATTTGCTGGCTTGGAAATGCCTCCAGAGCACATCTTGGATTTCATGTCTGGTGTTGTGCTGCTGCTGCTGCCTCTGAAATCTTGGGCAGCTGTTGTCAGTGCAGCTAACACAGGGTCTTTTGTTTCTATTTCTATTGATTCTATTTCTCCTTCCTTTTCTCTTCCAGTGCTTTGCATGGTGATGTTTGGTTTCTGAGCTGGGGAGCCACTGGTTCCCACGTGCTGGGGACCCCAGTGGCAAAGCAGCACAGCACACGCTTGGGTACCTCCTGGACCTTGGGGACATTGCATGGCAGTGCTGAGGAGAGAGCTTTGGACTGAGCAGAGCACTTAAGGGCTCTGCCTGTGTCCCTCAGCCCATCCCAGCTGTGGATGGGGTTCCTCACCCACCAGCCCCCAGCAGCGGGGTGGCAGCTCTCAGAACTGCCAGCCCAGCTCAGGACCTGGGATGCTGCAAATAACCTGCAAACGTGGCCAGTGTTATGCTAAAAGTGGAGCAACAGCCTGATGTTGCTCCTAAACACAGGCCTGTGTCCTCCCACCCATGCAAGGGCTGGATTCACTCTCCCAGTCCAGTTCTCAGCCTGGCCATCTCCTTTTTATTTGGGGAGGCAGCCCTGATTCTTCAGGACCTTCTTATATGTTCCTCTTATGTCCTCACTGCAAGCAATTTTCTGCCACTTTTTCCTCCTACTTTGCACGGCTGGAGGCACTGGAGCTTCCCCAGCTCACAGTCTCACCCCAGGGATTGGTGTCCATCTCCATCTGGCTCTGCCTCATGAAGACCGCTCTCAGCATCCGAAAGCGGAGCTGGCCTTTGCCCTAGGACTAAGCGGGTGCCATCCCATGGGAGCACGGGTGGTGCAGGCGAGCATGGATGTGCCCCAGGTGCAGAGCCAAGGATGCTGGTGGCGGTGCTGCCGTGTGCAGGGCAGTGCTGCACTTAGGGTCTCTGCCCTGTGTTTTACTGCACAAATCAATGGGGGAAAAGCTAAGGGTTTTGAAAACTAGCAGACAAATGTTGCTGGAAATCTAGGCCAAGTTTATGGATATATTTTGCCTTCCTCTCTGCTGTCAAGCTACCTTCTTGAAGAAAGCTCCCCACCTCACCAGGGATGAGACAGGCAGCAGCAGAAGTTCCTGCTCTCTGAAGCCAGGCTCATCTCCAGCTCTACATCCCTCTGGGGGTGGATCCATGATGGAAAAGAAAGTTTTGAGGAAAAGACAAGGTGAGCCTTGCTCTTCATGGATGTGACTTGTTCTGATTTTTTGCCAGGGGTAAGTAAAAAGACCAGCCTGGCTTGAGGGCCAGGCCTGGATGGGCTGTTCCTGAGGACTCAGACCCTGCAAGCCATCCCCAAGCAGACAAAGCAAATGAGCCTGGAACCAGTACAGCCTCTGGGTTTGGGTGAACGGCAGCTCCGGTGCCATGGAGCAGTTGGGTGGGTCACCGGAACTCATGCACACGCTTCTCCCACCAGTTCCTGACCTGGCCATCTGAGATCTAGGTACTGCCCCACCAAAGCCCCGGGCTGTCCCACAGAGGAGAACCCCCAGACCCTCCCCATTGTCCCATGGTTCTCGGGGGTTTCCAGTGGCCTCCAGATGGCTTGGGACAGTCCCCTGGCAAACAGCAGCATGAGGCGCTCTGCAAAGTCTTGGGGTAAGACCCAAAAGATTCATTTGTCCTTCAGCCAGAAGATGTGTCTTGCCTGCCACTGCAATGGCTGGGCAGCAAAGTCCTCCCTGGTGGGTCCCAGTGGCTGGGAATTGAGGAAAACTGGGAAGTGCTTTTTTGGGCATGGCTTTTCCTGCTGCTCTGGGGCAGCAGGACTCTTTAGTCAGTCCTGATGTTTAACCCCAGTACAGGACTCCCCCAGATGACAGTTGTGGGGCTGTGTTTGCCAGGAGAAGGGGTTAGCTGCTCCTCAGGATTCGTGCGTGACCATAGGATGGCTGAGAAAAGAGGCTGCGGCACTGATGGAAGTGTGCACGCGTGCACTTTGCAGAAACTTTCTGTTAGACTCTTAATGCTGGCCAGTTTTAATCGAGAGTGGCTATCGATCAGGTACAAAGTGAAAAGGAGTGAGATGTAGGTTCAATGAGCCAGCGTGCCTGAGGTCTCCAAGAAACCGAGTAAGCTGGGGACTGGAGGGTGGCTTCCTGGTGGAATGGGAGACCTGCCCTGCCCATGGCTGCTCCACCGACAGCTCCAGCCTGGCGACTGCACGGCTGCCTCAGGGGACCTGCACAGAAGGGGGTGCTGATGGGGGGCAGCACCCCGTCCCTTGTGTGGATGCCGGGGCAGGGAAGGGACCGAGCGCCGAGAGCCCACTCACCATGCTGTGCCTCTGTCGTCCCAGCTGTCACTGGCAGATAGCGGCTCGCTGTGGCAAGTGGCCGCTTGGACTAAATTTCCCCGGAGCACGCCACGGAGGAACCCAGCCGCCAGCTCCTGCGGGCAGAGGAGGAGCGGCGCAGAGTATCCAGCCTGCTTTCTGTCGCTGTGTGTCAGCTCCAAGAGGGCCAGGTCCTGCAGGGCTGAGCAGGGGCTGCTCTGGGAGAAGACCGGGAGACGTGTGTCAGCGCCGGGCATGAGTGCTAAAGCCCCATCCTCTCTGCTCCCGGCCCCACATCCCAGCTCGCCCGAGGGCGAGGAGGCGGCTGGCAGTGGCTACCTGGGCAGCCGTGCCTGCAGACTGGCTAGCTCTGCTCTCTGACCAGGGGTGGAGAAACAAGGCAATGTGCCAGGGGAGGTCACATTGCCTGTAAGCCCCACCAGACCAGGGATGGAGCCAGCATCCGTTTGCTGGTGTAGTGGAGCCGGGGTGAGCCCAGCAGCCCACATTCCTTGGGAGCAGCTTTCCAGCATCGCCCAGAGTTTCGCTGGTCCTAGCAACACGCTCAGGGTCTTGCTGAGCAAAGAACATCTGCAAGGTCCCTCTTTGGGGCTCAGCAACAGGATGAACCCCAGCCTGGCCATGCTGTGTCCCCTCTCCCTTTCCACCACCCTCAGAGCCAAACCTATGGAAATCCATCCTACTTACGTGGCGAGTGGTGAGGGATGGCTGCCCACCCCACCGGCAGTGGGACAGGCTGCAGCAGAAGGTCTTGATCTTCTAAGCCAGGCTCACCCTGAGCCCCACATCCCTCTAGATGTTGTCTACTGGGCTCTGTTAAGAGTCTAATAAACAATGGAGCATATGCCAGCTCTGATGAGCTCACCAGCCTATCAGTATATTGTTTAACTCTTTGTTTCCCTGCCTCAGGCCCCTGCAAGGCTGACTTCCAGGCAGCGTGCCTGGGGGGGTTTATAAAGGGCTACACTCTGGAGGCAGTCCGGTGGCATGGCAGGAGAGGCAGGGTGGGTCGGTGCTTGGGGCAGTGGTCCAAGACTGGGGGCTGTTGCTGATCCAGGCTTGGATCATCAGCAAGTTCCTGAAACATCTCTGGGCTGCAGTTTCTGCACTCTCAGAGCAGGGGATCGTAGCCAGGGTCGGCAGAGCACTTTGAGGGTCCTCATTGAGACATTAGATGGATGCAAGATATTAGCAATTAGCTATTAATTAACATCTGAAGTCCATTACAAGGAGGGGAATGGAAAAGGGAGGTGGCTCTGGCATACTGCCTCCTTTCACGAACCCACAGCCAAACTTTAATACCCTCTTACATCAGCGTGTATCTGCTTGCTGCGGGGAAGGGATCCAGCCTGAGACAGACGTTACTGGCAGCCAGGGCTGGGTTCCAGCATCGGTGGGGCTGACTCCATCCCCGAGGTCTCTTTGTTGGTTTGGTGCAGTAAGTAACGGTACCTAAACTGTGCCACAGGCCTGGCCAGGGAGTGGGACGGGGTAGTATGTCAGCAGTTGTGGAGCTCTCAGGGGGATGGGCATGGCCCACAAGGCAGGTGGGCTGGGGGCAGAGCATCCTGGGTGAGCACATGGGGCTGGACAGGGAGAAGGAAGGTCCAGAGGGGCTGTGGGTCAGGGTGGGGGAAAACCAGCTCATCCAGGTGTGGAGAGCTCAGGCAGGAAGACAGGGGTGTTTGTCAACATGAGGTCCTTCAGCTCAGCCGAGTGTAGACCTCTGGCCAGCGGGAGGTGGCTATGGAGCTCTTCAGTAAGGGGCAGCTGGGGCAACGGGCTTGCAGGCTGGGGTAGGGGCAGAGATGGGGTGAGCTCACCATCCTAGTCTGTGTCCTCACCTCTTGGTGAGAAGTGGATATGTCAGCAAGGCACAATGGCCAAGCCCCGGGGTTACAGTGAGCTCTGCTGCCCGTTGACCTGGGAACCAGCAGCCAAAGGAGCCAGGTGTCTTGGGGGTGCTCAGGGAGTATTTACTTGAACAGATTAAAAGATTGTCTAGAATTGTGAGAGCTGAGTGATTGTGAGATTGTGAGATTTGGGTTCCCTAGTGCAGGTCCAAGGGGGTAAATTATTTGGCATAAAAGAGCAGTTGGGGTAAAGAAAAAAAAACAATAGAGGTGGGAAGGCTTCATTTCAGCACCTGCAGCAGGATGAATTTCTCCAGGCGAATTTGCGCTTCTTCTGCCCTGTTGGGGAGCACCCAGCCCCACGCTTCAGCCAGCTGACCCCTCACATGGCCCTATTCATTTCAGCCCCCACCCCAGCTCGCCCCGTGCTCCCTGCAGGGCCCCGGCACCTCCTTCCTGCCCCTGGGACCAAGCTGCCATAGCAGAGAGCAGGCAGGGGCCGGGTCACAGGCAGGAGTGCCTCTTGAACCCGGAGCCCCCTGTATGACCTGAACAAGGCGCCGGCGGCCCAACCTTCGCTGGGGATGGCTCCTGCCCCTGCAGGGTTGAGGTCCATCCCTCCAGGGCCGGGTACGTCCCGTGTGCCGGACCTTGCACCATGGGCTCATCCGTGGGGTGAACGTTGCGAGTGAATGGGGGATGGTGGCCAGCCTGTCCCTCGTGGGGATACGTGGGTGCATCCCCCACCCCAGCCGGGTCTCATCCCACCCCCCCTCTCCCAGGCCAGCCTGAGCTCGCTGCCTGCTGGCTCCCTCCGTTCCGGACAGCGCAGCCGGCAGCATCCCGGCTGGCAGCATCCCAGCCGGCAGCATCCCAGCCCGCAGCATCCCGGCCTGTAGCATCCCAGCCGGCAGCATCCCAGCCCGCAGCATCCCGGCCGGCAGCATCCCGGCCGGCAGCATCCCGGCCGGCAGCATCCCAGCCGCTCCGCGTCCTCCCTGGACACCTGCTGCCACCTGGCGGGGCCGTGGGGTGGGGATGGCCACGGTGTCCCCAGCGCCGGGGTGTCCCCGGGGCAGAGGGTCCCTGAGCCCAGCAGCGACAGGGCACCCCCCGCCGGCGCTCCCACGGGCAATGGTGGTGTGCGGGGGGGCAGGACACGGCTCCGGCCAGAGGGACGGTGAAGGAAACTGGTACCAGTGACGGGAAGATGTGGGAGCAATGGAACACATGGCTCTGGCCACCGGGATGGTCAGGGAGGACGAATGCGAGATAAATCAGAGAAAGTTATTAGTCCAACTACAGAAAGGTTTTTGGACAGGCCAAAACAGGATGATTATGTTGTGTGTTTGAAAGTGTGTGAAGGTCAGGCTGGAAAACCACCTGAAGGATGAGCGGAGCATGTGATTGTGACTGAAGACAGTCACATCAGTGAGAATGTTATAAAACACCCTGTTTGGCCTCATCGTCCGAACTGCTGATCTGTAAGCGGGAAAACCAGCACGCGCGGAAATAAATGAGAGAGTTTGCTTGCCTGCTCGCTATCTTGCTTTCTTGCTGCCATCAAAGCTGAAGGAGTCTGTCTACTTCTTTCATCACCGCAGCAGTGCTTGCAGAGATGCATCCCTGCAGCCAGAGCCCAGGGGTTGCACCATTGTCCCCCACAGCGCCAAAGGGGGCCCCAACCACCTCAGCAGCGCGGGTGGTGGAAAACCCACAGTGACAAGTCTTGCAGAGGTGTCTTTGCACAGCGGTGGGGTGAAGTGGATGCTAGTGGATCACCGTGTGGGGCTGTGTCACCTGGGGAACATCCATCCCTCCCCGGGGAACCACGTGCCTTGCATTGCCCCTCACGGCCTGGTCGCCAGCCCCCTGGCAAGTGCAAAAGGTGAATAAGGATTTCGTTCAACTGTCAGAGCCTTTGGAGAGCGAGATATGGTCACCACCCTACACAGGGACAGCAAATGAAAGGATGAATCCTACCTCAGTCCCCTTCCCTCTCACCCTTCCCTCTAAACTTGCTTCCTAGGGCAGGTGCACTGGTCGGGGCTGTCCAAGCCCACCACCGACCATTAAATGTTTTGTAGTTGGGACAGAGGTAATATAACCCACTCTGGTCATAAGCGCTCTTTCCAGAGAACCATGAGCAGTTCAGACGGTTTCAGAGATGCCACGGTCACCTGCATTGCTTGGGACGGACTGGCCCAGCAGCGCAATGATATAGGACATGATAGGAGAGGTTAGGATAGGATAGGATAGGATAGGATAGGATAGGATAGGATAGGATAGGATAGGATAGGATAGGATAGGATAGGATGGGATGGGATGTAAGGTAGGGTAGGCAGGAGGTTCCCAGGGAAGGGAACCCAGCACTGGGGCGAATGAGGTGCCACAGAACAGGGTTAAAAGAGGATTACAGAGCCAGCAGAGTGTCCTAAGTCACACAGGTAGCCACAGGCATGATGGCATGAAGCTCCTGACGTAACCTGACTGAGCAGCTCAGCTTTGCTGGGTAGGCAGGCTACTCCAGCCCTTTCCAGCTCATGGTTTGACTTTTATCTTCCAGCTGGTTCATGCTGGTGGCTAGTTCATCATCCTTGCGCTGCTGCTGGTGCTGCTGCTCACCAGAGCTCTGCACCCTGCCTGCGTCTGCTTGTCATGTCCTCACAGAGGCCGTGTCCACCACCACAGCAATGTGCCCTGGGAATGGAAGGTCTCCCTGCCCTCCTGGCACCCACTGCGCTCCTCTGTCCCTTCCCATGTTGACATTGTCTCTCTCAAAGGTGGACGGGTGCTGGGCTCCTGTAGCCTCTGTGGCACCAATTGCCTAAAAAGTGGGACAGCTGCGTGTATCCAAACAGTAAACAAGATGGGTCCCAGCTCTGCTCTTTGGGGGCCTCCTCCCTCCAGGCAGGTCCCTCCTGCGTGGTCTCTGCCTTTTCCATCTCTCCTGAAGTTGCTTCCATGCTGGCACCATGTTCTCCAGTTTAACTGCTGGTTTCCCAGGTGGCCCAGATGGCTTATGTAGGAGCAGAAGAGCCCCTCTACATCAGCTGTTAAAGATGAGGAACTCACCCAGGGTCAGGCTGCATGGTCCTGCTGTGTTCATCCCATTCGCTCCTCCATGCTAGGGGAGACCCTTTGTACCTCCTCCCAATGTCTGGCCCCATGTCCATGCTTCTTCCTCACCCGACACACCCCCACGCCCAGGACTAAGAGGGAGGTGGTGTTGGAGGTAGATGGTGAAGGTCTTTTCCAAGCAACATAATTTCACTGCAGCAAGAAGGGGAAAAAAGCACAATGCTTTTGGTGGTATTGTCACAGCGCTCCCGGCGAGCTCAGGCTCCCCAGGGCTCTTAGTTGGGATCTCAGGCCCTGGGCAGACAGCCCTGGGCGGTCACAAGAATACAGGACAACCAGCTGCGGGCATTCAAAGGAGGCAGTGAAAGCAAATTATGAGTAAAGCTGATCTCTTCGTCTTCTGCAGGGCCAGGGTGAGGCACGCATGAGAAGCCACCAGACCTTCTGCCCCGGGTGCAGGGAGGTGTGGGAGCAGGAGGGGCCTGTCCTCAGACACCCTTGGCCCAAAGCAGCTTTGAGCGATGGCCGTGGGCTCCACGGGCCCAAGCCCACCCTGGGGTTGTACAACTGACAAAGAGACGGGAAGGAGTGACTTGTGGGCAGGGCAGGGCGTGTTTCTGTTCAAATGCTAGTCCTGCCCCAAATGACATGAAAATTCTCTTAATGTGGGTTAAATAAATAAAACCAAGGATTTTCCTTTCCGTCTCTCCATGGAAAAGAGCAGGGACCTGCGCGGGAGGTGCCTGGGCAGAGGGGAAGGGAAAGCTGCTCTGCTCTGGCTCTCTGTTGCCCACGCTGCCTGGGGTGGGAGCTGGGGGACCCCCACCACTCTCCCCGTAGCTCTGTCCTCAGCGGGAGCGTATTTGTGCTGCTGAAAAGGCATCTGCCCTGCCACAGCCCTTCCCGGTGGGAGCGGAGACCACTTTCCCGTGGATGTGGCGCTGTGGCAGGGAAGGGCCAGGACAAGGCCGGAGTTGCTGATGGAGCTGTGGGGGTACCACAGCGCTGCGGGGGCAGCGGGATCGGGTCCGCGCAGCCTTTCTGGCTCTTGGTGCAGCAGGTGGTGCTGTTGCCCTGCAGGATGGTGCTGGCCTGGCAGTCCAAATCCGTATCTCAGGAGCGCAGGTCCGTCCCATGCCTCTTGCAGGGGTATCTGCACTCCAACAAGCCTTCTCCAGACCCTCTCCCCCGCGGTTCCACGCTCAAAGCCTGTGGTGCAGCTGGCCGGCGTTGCTGTTGCAGGGTTTAGCCATATGCAACGCGCTGCTGGGTGGGCTGAGCCCTGTGCTGCACCATCACCCCCATCCCCAGCGTCCCAGGATGCAGCATCCCTCTCCCAGCCGTTGGTCTCACGGCAAATCAAGCTTGCATGGTCCAAAGCGTCCCCAGGGAGCCCTGAGGAAGCCCGGTGGCAGCCAGCGCCCCATTGCCATTCCCCGTCCTCCCCTGGGATGCAGCCAAAACCCAATCTCCAGCTGCGGCTCCTGCAGCAGCGGCAGAGCCTGTGCTCCGCGTGGCTGGGGTGCTGTTTCCTGAGCAATGTCACGGCGGGTCACTGACTCCCAGGCGTAGCAGCTCTGCCTTAGCACCCGCAGCACACCCAGGATGAAACGCTCGGGGGTGAAAGCAGCACCTCTGAGGGGGGGTCCTGGTGCCGCAGCGCATGTGGGGCCGGGGGGGAGCAGCGAGCCCTTCTGAAGGTCTGCTGTCAAGGCACAGGTTGGCCCAGAGGTGCGTAGAGGGTTTTGACCTGATTTGTTTGGTTTTGGGTTTTTTTTTCTTGACCGTAGAGACAATATTGCAGAAATCACATTCTCCTGTTGGAATAACCCAAACCTGAAAAGGGAGATGAAGTGAACCAATGTTTTAAGTCGAGCTACAGTGGAAAACCTGCGAGGCTAATTACAAATTTGATTTTGAGATAGTAACGGGACATTTTTCCCTAAGCCTATTATATGGAAAAGGGACCGGTGGTCTAATGCAGTCTGTTAAGCATGATCAGCTGTTATTGTAGAAGAAGCCATGTGAGAATGGTTTGAGGTAAAACAGAACCAATTTTCTGTTCCGTAATTTTACTTTTTTCCTAGGCCTCTTCTAAGTGCTGAAATCAATGCGTTGTGCAGAAAGTGTTAGCTCTCAAAGTGATAAGATCTATGTTTACAGCTGATGCCAAAAAATGGTATGCCCAAACCATGACAGAGGGGGACCTCAGATGGGTCAAAGGTCTGCGTGGTGTTTTTGCTTCTCCAGTGGTGAGCCTTTCCTGTGGTAAGGACTGGCAAAAAAACCAGGAGAAATCCCTGGTGATGGTGGCTTAATGGCCCAGGCTGTGCCGATGGCTTTGAAGCTGCCTCTGTCCTGGATAAACGGGATGAACAGTCTGTGCAAACAGGGCTGGACCAAACAACAGCCCATCTGCAGGCTGCCCCCGTCTCTCTGCTGGCCCCACGACTGCCGAAGCCAAATCTGGCATTGCTGGGCTGCAACTGGCATAAACCTGCGTGCCGTGATTTCATGCGATCACCGGTTTACATCATTTGGCCCCAAACAAGCAAAGCAGAGACACCAGACCCTGCCCGTGCCCCCCGCCAAGACTAGGAGAGCCGGCACTGCCACGCTCTGGACAATGTTTCTGCTCATCACCAACAGCATCAGCAGAGGAGGGTGTGGGGAAGCTCATCATCATCTTAACCTGACAGTTTTAATCTGTGTTTTAACAAATAGTTGGTGCTGGGGGCCCCCTAAATATTATTTGCCATTAAGGATTTGAAGAGAAAATATGAACAATTGGGTTTCTCTACTATTGTTCCTTCTGTACTGTGGTTTTATGTGTGCTGTGCTCTGAAAACCTATAAAATGAGGGAAAAGAAGATACAAGTGCAAACAACTGGGAACTGTGCTGGCCTGCAGTGCCCCGGGAGCCCCCGGCCGCTGAAGAGGGATATCCAAGGGGATCTGATTAATCTCCTGGTAAACAGCAAACTGAGCCCCAGCCCATTTTTCTGCTCCTTTCCCTGCTCCCTGCTGTGGCTTCAGCCCAGGTCCCCAGCCTTTGCATTGACAGCGATCAGTTTTCCTGAAAATCCAGGCTGGGAAGCATTGGAGTTGAAGGGATCTTCAAACAGCACAAACGGTGGCCATGAAGCACCTTTAGGGAAGGTTTGCTTAAGTCACTGTCCTCTGTGGCAGCGTGGTGGAGATGCAGGCAGATGCTCGGGTTTTCACTTCCAGACCAGCTGCAGGGTCTTGATCAGAGCGGAGAGGGATCATTCGTACTTCAACTACCTCTGGCTTTGCCCATTGAGCCAGGGAAAACCTCAGCACCCCTCAAACCGTGCTGGCTGCTGGGTTTTGCCCCTGGTCTCAGCACAGCATGGACGATGCCCGCCTGGCTCTGGCTGCTCTGTGCTGGCCCCGGCCAGGAAGCGGAGCTGGCTGTGTCTGGCTGCAGAGGTGAGGCAGGAGCAGGAAGGTGAGGGCTTTCAGCCTCCAGACCCCAGGATAAAGGAGCTGGCAGCAAAACTTGGATAAATTTTGGGCTGCTTTGTAAAGCATTTGCAGAGCAGTGAGGGGACCTGAAGCATCCTCTAGCAACACCCACAGCCTGCAGGAGCTTTCCTAGGCCTTCAGGACAGAGTCATCTCCAGCTGACCACGTGGGAGCCATGCAGAAGGATGAGGAGACCTGCGTCAAACCAGGCTGCGCATGGCATAGGGGAATCCACGCAGAAAACCTGGCAGGAGGAGGTGGCAGGAGAAACGTCTGGCAAGAACAGCCCAGCGTAGTTGCAGAAAGGTCTTGGAAGTCCATGGGATGAGTCTGCCACCAGTGTCAGGTTGTGCCTGTCCTCATGGCACCAAACGCAGCAGAGGGGTTGCAAGGAGACACAAGACGAAGGTATCATGAGCCTACAAGTGATGGAAGGAGACAATGTGCCAGGAATGGAGTATAAGCCCCAGCCCCCTGCGCATGGGAGAACCAGGGGCCGGTCAAGGCTGTGCCGTTTGTTGTGGTTTACCTGGGCAGAGTGCGTGTGAGGGTAAGCTGCCACTGAGCTGCCACAGGATGCTCTGTTTTCCCGGTTCAGCGTTTCAGATGTGCACTGCAGCCGCTTACCAGCCCATGAGGAAGTGTTCTTTATGTTTGGATTACTACAGGGGGATAGATAACAACTCTGTAATTAGGTTTGCACCTTTGAAATCTTATATTTCTTTTGCAGCTTGAATATTTATGCAATCGCAGAGCTTAGCATGTCTCAGTTCTCCACGTTATTTATTTATTTATGTTCAACAACGTCTGTAGTTGTTAAATCACAATGTTTCACTAAAAAAAAAAAAAAAAGAAGACGAAAAAACCCACCTCAAGCCCAGAAATTTTCTTCCTCCTCTTCCCCAGGCTTCGAGCCCTTAGCTCGGATCCTTTTTAGTTAGAAGCCCTAGGGATCTGTTAGCTCCAAATTCATCATGTGTTGTACAAATTAATAGCATTTGTTTCTCTAAAGGAGAAAGAGGCTCAGCCAAACTGGGAACCATGGATTTCTTGCTGAAGAGTTTCAAACGCAGATTACCGTAGTGATCGATTTCAGCCCTGGATGGACAGAGCGTCCCTGTCAGTGCAGCCAGGGGCAGGGTTGGGATCCTTGGTACATTGCTGGGAAAGCTCTGTCACACTGGGCCAGCGGGAGGTCAGGTCCCACCTCCCACAGACACACCTGTAACCTCGGTATGATAAAAAAATTCCAGCAACACCAGTTACCATCGTGAAGCTGGACATCAGACCTACGGCTGTGCAGGAGTGGGGGAGTGAAGATGATCACCTTGATCCACATCGACAGGGCGACAGCATAAATATGGCAGGGTGACAGACTGGTGAGAGCTGAGACGTACGCACACGCTTGGGAGGACACAAGGTTTCCCTGACTCCTCCTCGCTGCTACGTGACGTGGCTCCCACAGGAACAGGAGTGAGCAACAGGCTGCAGGGATCCCTTGCCGGGTATGGTGGATGCTCAGTGCAAGGAGGCTGTAGTCAAGGAGAAGCAAAGCTAGAGGAGAGTCCAGCCAAGTGGAGAACAAGACAGGGATGAGGAATGGGCTTGCTTGGTTCTTCAACTCCAGCAGATGTCGCTCCAATCAAGTCTGAATAGGGCTACTCCATGTCCTACTCCATGCCCATGGAGTACGACACAGCTGCCTTTTTTGCAATAAAGAAACTTCAGCCACAATGCTGTGATGTTTCTGCAGCTTCCCAAATAGACTTGTCCTTCAAGATTCCTTGATCTCCTACCCATTCTGTACCCAAGGCAGGAGGCTCACGGGGTCTCTCTTCTTGGTTGCAACCTCTCTTACCCTGCTTATCCGCGACTATCATTTTTGCAGGTCACAGAGCAAGCAGCCAGTGAAAAAACATTAGTGTTTGGGATGATTTCTGTTTGGAAATGCTTTGTACATGGATTAGGGATTAAAATAAATTTATGAGACGATTACTCACTTCAATTAGATGAGGACATTAAAACATATTTACCCATTGCTTGCTCTTTGCTGCTAAGTGGGTTGCAGAAGGACGTGACTTCTTTGAAGTGTCTCATGTATTTATCTTTTTAATCACTTTTTTAAGCATACATGGTTTATTGCTTTATTGATCGAACAGAGCTTTGAATAATCAATACAGCATTAAGAATTCACTGGGAATGGCAGAATTGCAATTAAGTAGAGTATGTGGAGAGAGTGTTAACCCATCTCATTAATTAATGAGGTCACTTTTTCAAGTGTTTCATAGGAGCCTTTGGGAAGAAGGTGGCAATTTATTGTAAACCCTGGGGATGTTTTTTCTCTTTCCTCCAGCAAAGTTATCTGACTCCCTGCCCTGTGCTGCTGACTTTCATGTGTCCTCCTCCAGCTTCTTTTGTGCAACTGGAGTTGAAAGCATTCACAGCTTGTCCAGGTGTCAGGGACTTTTCCTTCGTGCCGGCCAAATCCCTGGCCCTGGGTATGCACCCCATGGGGCAGCACTGATGGAGTCAGCCCTGGGAAGATGCCTTCTTAGGGCAAGGAGAGGTGGTGGCTGCTGGCACATCTGCAAGATGCATGTGAGTTGTGGTCTCAAAAGGGCTCAAATATTTCAGGTAACACAAGCTTATTCACCTGCTTATTTGAAAAAAAGTAGGTGCCTGACCAGCTGGGTAGCTCTGGATCCCACAGAGCTAGGCAGAGGTTATATGGGCCAAAATCTGGTGTGGGAACAGAAAGGATGCCATTTGCCCCACCTAGGTGGGCTGAAGGGTCATGCTGTACTTGTCAGGGCTCGACCCCCGTCTGGGGATCAGGTCAGAAGCAAGCGACGGAGGATCATTTCTCACAAACTCTTAAGAACAACACACTGCGGCTGCTCACAAATCCTTCTCAGATGGAAACTGAGGCAAAAGTACATCTGACAGCTTCTTGAGCCAGTTGAGCATTTAGGGAAAAGTGATTTGTGCTTATATTTGCAAATAAAAACATACCTTTGCTTCCACTTTGCAGTCTGTGCATTGCTCAGGTGGGAAGAAAACTGCTGATGGCTCACAGAGGTTTCCAGAGCGCGAGCATTTCACAGATGTTCAGTGCTTGCTTGTCCAAATACCCTTATCAGAGCCTCCTTATTCATCTTCCCTTTATACAAAACTTTGTTCCCCTCCTTCTAATAAGGAGCAAAAAAGTACTATTTTAGGCATTCTCAGTGCATTGCTCATGATTAAAGAGATCAGTTGGGAATAGTCTAAGATGTTGAGAAGTCTCTGTATGAAATATTGAGCAGTACTTAAGAAAGTCTACTGTACTGAGGTATTTGTGCCGCAGAAATGGGACCGGTCTAAGAATGACAATTAAAAGGAGATGGAGAACACAGCAGCATCTGATGACTCATGAGGAGAAAATGGTTTCAGCTGGGTCAGGCTGAGGGATAAAGTATCTGGGTCAAATTGGGCAATTGTCTTCATCTGCTTCATGATGAGGCAGTTCTTAAGGGGTGGTAGCTGTAAGCAAGAGCTCAAGAAGCGCCACTAGACATGTGATGACATGAATCTTAAGATTTTAAAAAGGAAAGTGACTTGTGCTGGGAAATGGGCTTTGAGCAAACTATCTTGAAGTTGTTGCTACTTGATTTCTGCAAAAAAATGAGGAAGTTGTACTGAAATATCACACTGGCCAAAATGACATCTTTTTTTTAATTATTATTAAATTGGATGCAATAATCCTCTCTGCTAGCATGGCTGGGCCAAGAGCATTGTACCACACAAGTTCCAGAGCACTGAGTTGGTGGAGACCCACACTTTGTCTGTAGTCCTGGATAGGACCATTTACCCATAGGGCAGACTTTGCTCTGTACTCAAAGACCTGCTTTATGCCAAGCTCTTGTACTGGAAAAAAATCATCTCCATGAGTGGTGCACCCTTCCTAACCTAATTAGCCTTAACTTAATTTGGGTTCAACAAACACGGGACCTTTTGAGTCCTGTCCCAGCTGTGTGTCTGGAACTGCCGTCCAAGTGTCCTGTAGTCCTTGCACAAGGTTTGAGGTGCTTTTATGGAGAAGCCATACCCACCATCCATTGCACAGTGTTGATGGCCTACTCACTGCCAGGTAAAAAGACCCAGCCCAGGTCCTACTTTAGATGTTTCTGAAAGCAGACAGAACGATGGGTCAGCTCATGGGACAAGCGCTTGTAGGACACAGTTACGTCAGAACAATGATAACTAATTTTCCTCTGATGTATTCCTTTCCCCAGACAGTGGGACTGATGTAACCAGCACAATTTCTACTGCTTTGGCAGACTGATATAATTAAAACAAGAGAGCTGCTGCAGGTTGACACACTTTTAAATGGGAAAGGCTGTTGAGAATCTGAGCAACAATAAAAAAATATTCATGTAAATATTTTATTTATTAAAATTCTTCCTGCGTGAATTCCATGTCCCTGATATTTATTGATGGCCATCGGAGGATTAACTAAATGTAATGGAGATTTTTGCAAATATATTGTGCCGGCACACACTTCTTCCATTTGAGTGACAAGATGGATGATAAATAGCATGTATTAAATCCATAGTGGTTGCAGAGAATCAATCCATCTCCTCTGGGAAATTAGCTGTGTCAAGGAAGGCAGCACTGAGGGAAAGGCAAGCAGCAGGCACGTCTGGGGAAGGACAAGGGCTCCAGCCCTACCGATGTGTGGAGAAGCCTATTTGTGGCTGGGAGAGGGGCAGCCTGGCCCGAAGTGAGAAACAGTGCTGCTGGAGGGCCTTGGCTGGGAAGGTGATTTCCAAGGGGGAGAGCAATGAGTGTCCTCTGCTGGGAAGTGCAGCTTGGAGTCACAGGATAATTCAGGCTGGGAGGGAGCACCGGTGGCCTGTCGGTAATTCTCTGGCTCTCCCTTTTTGATGCTGGCCCTATCTTTATCCTTTCCTACTTTTCTGGAACATCACTTCCAAGGCTCATTTTTCCCATGTATTTACACCGTTTTATCATCTTGTATTTCCACTTCTCCCTGTTTATTTCCCATGTTTCTAGCATGCAACAGTGAGAACCATGTAGAAACCAAAAGCAGGTCAGTGGGACAAACTAATTCTCTCTGTCTTCTGTGCTCAGACTTTATGACAAGTGGCTAATAATCTTTGATTCCTCCTAACATTAGCCATAATCAATTCATTTAGCGCATCTACAGATTTAATATTTAATTCAACAGCACATGAGAAGAGAACAAACAGCAATATTCAGGGAGCAGTAACCCTTTTTTTCATGGGCTTGCAACTTTTTAAAGCAGTTCACAATGACCCTTTGAAATTAATTTATCAGTTGTGAGAATCAGTTGTTAGACCTTGGTCATCAGGTTTTTGCCTCAGGGTCCCTACTGATGAGTAACAGAAATTACCGCTTTCCAGTAAAGGGTGGGGGCAAAGTCATCTTTTTTGCTGCCCTAGAAATGTCTAGTTGGGTTCAGGCCACCTCTTCCCCCTTGTTCATCATGTGGGGTGCAGGATGAGACCTGGTATCTGTCCATCACTACCAGCTACCTCACCTCCCACAGGCTGCAAAGCCTCCAGCTTCTCGCGTTGGTCCACCACCGACATATTCTCTGAGAGGGCTGTGTCCTGTGGAAGGACAGTGCTCTGCCCATCTTCCATGTCATCCGAGGAGGCACATGGTAGGGCTGAGATCTGCAGTCTGTACCAGCCATCCCATGACGGAGGATAACGTTAAGCCTATTTCTGCTCCAAATGGCTCCATTGTATCTGGTTTACATAAGGAGCTATAAATACACATCCCTGATCTCCCCCTAGCTTGGATACTGTTTTCCTTGTTTGCATTTTTAATTGTTATGGCAGCTGCGGCATTTTTAAATTCAGTGGTGAGATTGATGTGACTGGAATGTGCTGGGAGGATATCTGACACAAGTCCCTTCAAACAGGGGAGACAGCTCCCAGTGTGGTCAAGTAGAGGCCATTGCCCTTAGGCTTCAAGAGGAGAAGGATTTGAAAAGGCAGAAGGAATGGGATCATTTAGCAGTATCCTTTGATATGTAACTGTCTCTGTCCAGACAGACCCCCGCTATGGCATCTTTTCTTCCATTTGGGCATAAAGACTGGCCTGAGGCACCTTCCCTAGCTTGCTTCAAACCCAGGAGCCTTTTGATGCTGGTTTGTAAAGTACTTTGCTTTGCCAGGCAGGTTCGGGTCAGCAGTGGGAGCACTCTGCCTCTGGTACTGGGAACTCGACGTTTATGTGGTTTTATTTTGGAGTTAGGGAAGACTACAGAAGACCAAATTCTGCAGAGGAGTTGTGTTTGTAGCAGGTACTGATGGGAGAGAACATCTACACCACATTGCCCCGAGCAGCTCACGGTGGCCAGGGCACGGAGATAGCGGGCAGAAGTTGGTTCAGGGTGGATTTACAGTGAGCTGAAGAGTGGAGGAGCTGTGGCCTTTGGGGGCTCTGCATTTGCAAACACCCACAGGTATGGCCGTGCTTTTCTTTCTCTGCAGCCCTATAGGTGAATTCATTGTCAACAGGGAGAGTTTAGGCCAATTGTGGAAAGGATGGAAAGAAAATTATTCATATGGCAGTGGCTAAAGCTTCTGAGGCTGCATTTTCCCTAAACCCACACCTAGACTCATGCCTGAGCATTAAGCTGCAAAGCAGAAGGGAACAGCCCCAGGTATGTGAAGCATTTCCTCCCAGGATGCCTCCGGCAGAATGTTGTCCAGCCACTGGAAACGAGCTGTCCCTGCGGGGTCCCCCATCCCCTTTGCTGCAGAAATACCTGAGCCAGAACTTGGACCTCTGGGAGGGGCAGGAGGCAAAATAAATCAGTCCCTGCTGACCCCCTCCCCGCTGCTGGCATGTTCCAGTAACCAGACAGGTTACATGGGTGCAGCAATGGCAGAAAACAGCCAACTGGAAGACACAGTTATCCCCTAATTTGGGGCTTGTACTGAGCTTGTGAATCAGATGTGCAACCCTGAGAGGTGGGTGAATCTCAGGCAGAGAGGCTGAGAACTGGAGCTGATCAGATGTCCCTCCCTGTACAGAAAATTTCTATTAAAAAAAACAAAACTGCATTTTAAATAAAAGATGAAAAATCCCCAATATTTTCACTGTATTTTCGCTGTAAGGAGCTGTTTCAGGAGTCCCTGCAAGGTTTTACTGGAAATCAGGTGCTGCTGTTCTCTTTTCTGGACCCGCATTTATGTGTGGTTCCAACAATGAGCTGTGATCTGCCCTCTTGGGGATGGAGAGCAGGGCACGGTGGCAGCTGTGCAGTCACGAGGACTATAGGAAGAGGAGGCTGAAAGGAAGCCTAGTTCACAGAAACGATGGTGCCTGTGCTCCAGCTTCTGAGGCACCACTGTGGACTTGCAGAGGCCCCATATACCAGTATTCAAACTGTTTGGTTTTTTCTTTCTTCATAAGTGAATTGTCCTCATTGTTAAGAATTGGGGACATCCCATTCTGTTCTTCAAAGAACAGGACATGAGGAAGTTTCCTTCCAACAAAATCACAATTGCCTGGAAGGAAAGCTTAATGAGAAATGTCCTGCTCCTCCTGCTCCTCAGAAACATGCAGGCTGTGGCGTGGAGATGGCAGGAATCTTTACCTCCCCCAGTTTCCCTGGCAGTTGTTCCCTGTCTTCTGGCCAGCCTTGCTTTGGATACCCACACAGAGTAGATGGCATGCAGAAGGTTGGGTGCAGAGGAGGGCTCTGGGGCATCCACGGAGAACCCCCTCAAGACTTTGTGCTTCTGTAGTCTTTGACTTAAGCCTCCTACACAGACTGTTCGGTCAGTCTGGGCAGCCTGGGATCTCCAGCTTGGGGCCATCTCTTTTGGGCGGGGATATCTATTTTTAAGATAAGTAGAAGAGCCCTGAAGGTCAGACATCTCCTTAGAAAGACTTGTCAAAGGCCAGGTGGGAGTTCGCAAAGGAGTTCTGGGCGGTCAGTTCTGCCAAGGAGGAAGGAGTGGATCAAGGCAACAAGGGCCGCGCAGGCTCCCCATGAGAAATGATCACTAGTAGAAGAGATGGAGAGGGACTCCTGGCCCTCTACGAGGAGGTTACAACATTGGTGGATAAGGCAAGAACAACTGACATTATCTACCTGGACTTGTGCCAGGCATTTGTCACGGTCCCGCTTGATATCCTGTCTCAAAATTGGAGAGACATGGGTTTGATAGATGGATCACTTGGTGGATAAGGAATTGTCTGGATAGCTGCACACAAAGACTTGTGGTCAACTGGCCAATGTCCAAGTGGCGAGCAGTGACAAGTGGCGGTCCTCAGGGATTGGTACTGGGACCAGTACTATTTAACATCTTTGTTGACGACATGGATGTTGGGACTGAGTGCACCCTCAGCAAGTTTGCTGATGACACCAAACTGTGTGGCACGGTTGACACACTGGAGGGAAGGGATGCCATCCAGAGGGACCGGGACAGGCTTGAGAGGTGGGCCATGCTAATCTCATGAAGTTCAACAAGGCCAAGTGCAAGGTCCTGCATGGGGGTCGGGGCAATCCCATGCACAAATCCAGGCTGGGTGGAGAATGGATCGAGAGCAGCCCTGAGGAGAGGGACTTGGGCGTTTTGGGAGATGAGAAGCTCAACATGAACCATCAATGTGCACTTGCAGCTCAGAAGGCCAACTGTATTCTGGGCTGCATGAAACGAAGTGTGGCCAGCAGGGTGAGGGAGGGGATTCTCCCCCTCTACATTCATGCAAAAATTAAGGCTGTCCCAAAAATGATGCTTGTACCTCCTTTCCCCTTCAGGAGTGTAGTGACAGGTAGGCATCATTGGTTTTCAAGTGACCAGCTTTGGTCCACCCCTCCCTGAAGGTCTATCATCACAACCCTACCCACCCCACCACCACTTCCCTATTATAGCTCTGAGCTGGTCTGTGACAGAAGCTGAGCCATGAATGACTTCTATACCTGTACCTGCTCTCATGGAGAAGTGAGGGGCAGAGGGTGGGGAGCTGGCAGGGATCTTGATTTATGTATTCTTCGACCTGTTGTGGGCTTGCACGGGACCTTCTGCACACTCAAGTACTGCAAAAGGGGAAGACTGGACTCGGTCCTGGGGTTAACAGAAGATATCCCGATCCTGGCTTTGCCCTAGTCCTCCACGTAGGCTTGCACAAGCTGCTCCTGTGCAGCTCTGGCTCAGCAAACATGCTCA
The DNA here is from genome assembly GCA_013398295.1 of Chionis minor. NCBI lineage: Eukaryota > Metazoa > Chordata > Aves > Charadriiformes > Chionidae > Chionis > Chionis minor. The sequence goes on along the minus strand of VZSF01008482.1, from coordinate 28,240 downwards.
GCACCTGTGTCCGAGGGGAAGGGGCTGCCGTGGGGACTGGCAGCGAGAGGCCCACATGCCTATGTAAAATCACAACAGTGACAGGAATTTGTTTGAGAATGGTGTTAATAATGGTGCAATATCTTTCATAATTAAGACATCAATTGAAAATTAGGTGGAAATATCAAATAGCGCATTAACTGGAAAATTTCCAACCAGTGTAATCGTATGGCCTTGTGATGTGTGGGTTAATTATCCCTCATTAAATAGAGCTGAAATCAATCTCAATATCTATTATTTCAGTTTGGCAAAAGGGGTGAGAGTTTATTGTCTTCCCAATTTTTCTGCCTCCTGTATCCAAGGTGGGAATGAAATGCTCCCAGACACGAATTCCACACCCAGTGTCCCACTCTCTCCTCCCCCAGCCAGCACTGTCCTGCACTAGGAGCTCTGCATCCTTTCCCTGAGGGACAAGGGAAAGGACCCGAGGTGCTACCGCACTCGTGGGAAGACCAGATCTGGAGAATGGAGCGAATAGCCCAGTTCCCACAAGCCCATGAATTACTCTTAGACAGCACTGAAGTCTGCACCCAAATCTCTGCTGTGGTCCCTGGCTTCTGCCCTTTACAGTAGTCCCTGTGAAAGACACTCTTGCTAGGGAAGGGAAGGGAAGGGAAGGGAAGGGAAGGGAAGGGAAACTGTGGGTCACCAAATCAGTCCCTTTCTTTGAAGTGACCACCCCAAGTGACCCGCTGTTTGAGTAGCGTGCAGGAAAACTGCAGCACCCCTTGGCAGGAGCTCGAGGCTCACTCTCCTCTCCCCAGCCTGACTATCTCTCTGCCAGCAGAGCAGGGAATCTCTGTTAATCAGCACTTGGCTTTTAGTAATTACATTATTTATTGCAATATGAAAACAGAATAATAATGATAATCACAAGAAAGGAATTAGCCTGGCGCGAATGAGGTTGTTAATTTTGCTGTGTCGGGTTTGACAGAGTCACTTGCTAGAGCATTTTTCTTGGAATGGTTCTGCCTCTGCTAAACTCACTTATTAAAAGCTGGCTGCACTGCCCCTGCTAAGCCATCATCTCAAGGTCAACACCAAGCACCACTCTATGGGGAGTGTGGTAATGCAGGGCCTGAGGTCAACAGATGAATAAACACACCTTTCCCTTGTTATAAATCTCTTTTATCCCATGTGCTCTGAATGCAGCCACCTTCCTTTGGCTCCAATTTGCAATTTATATGCCAGTGTTTTTGCTGCTGGAAGAATCAATACACCTGGACAAGACTTGAAATCAGCAGGATACAGCAGTAGCCAAAGGAGAAGGCTGGAATTTATTTGGAAGGTGAACTCCTAAGGTTTATCTTCAAATTAAAATCATGTGGAACAGCGCAGACAGGGGGGGTTCACAGCCCCAAACTGCTGTCCTGGCCATGGGGACCCACCATCAGGCCCAGTGGAGTCCTGGCTGCTGTCGCATCCTGTCCCATCCACCTTTGCCATTTTTCTTGTTGGTCCTCAAAACGAATTTTCCCAGGGCTCAAACTCTCCCTGATTAGCCTGAGGTTGCAGCACCTCTGCTTTAAGTCTTTATAAGTTACCGAGTTAGAAAAGAAAAACATCTGTGTCTGGAGGGGGAAAAGACTGGGAAACATAAAGCTTGGCCTTTTAGGCAGCAGTCCAGTGCCCTGTAGCTGTGGATTCCACCTGAGGCATTTTTCAAGCTCTAATGAAATCTTCCTCTCCCTCTGAGTGGAAGGCATTAAAAACAAACAAGCCAATCTTTGAAAACTTGAAGGTGGCTTGATTATATTTAAACGTTTCCAGCGCTGTCACCTCCAGTGATTTTAATTGCAAGTTCTGAGATGCTGGGAGTCCTGGGATCAGGCTTTGTTTTGTTTTTGAGAAGTTCAAGGTGGAAAATGTAATCTATGAATGCTCTGAAACCAGAACAGCCACCCGGAGAGAGCTAAAGAGGAGTTTTTTCCCATATGTAGTTTTGGAAACTGTAGAATCCTCAGATTTCTGCAGTTTCTAGTCATCCATCTTTTAAGGCTAAAATTTCCAGCCTATTATTTCAGTTTTGAGAATATTTTTTTTCTTTTGACTACAGACTTAGAGTATTAAGTTTTCTAACCTGAACTAAACGCTTGGAGGACAGCTGAGGTTGGAAAGGATGATAGCATGCCATGGTCCATCCCTTCACCCTGGCACATGCTTATCTCTGCTTGTTCTCAGCTCTCCCAGCCTGTATTTACTTTTCTCAGCTGAAACCCATTGCTTTGTGTCCTGTCCGTGACGAACTTGATTAATCAACTGGTCTGTTCCTCTTTACAGTTGTACCTGGAGACATACTATTTGCATTCAGTCTTCTCTACATGAAATTAATCCAATCCATACAGTTGTCTTACTTTCTTGCCGCCTTCTCTTGCCTTGTCTTGGACTCTCCACTGTTGCCCACCTCTCCTCTGCACAAACTAGTCCTGCTTCTCCAGTGGGTCTTTAACCATGCTGAGGAGGGAGGCAGGGTTGTACCTATAGGTGTTGGTGTTGCAGCCTTTCTTGTATCCCCAGAAAGTACTCCTCTTCCTCCAGCAGCAGGATCTTATTGCAGTTGCTGCAACCCACGATCCCTCCCATGCAACTGCCCTCTTACCACCTATAGCCACTGAGCCACTGGAAAGCCTCCTGCATGCAGTTATTTGTCAAATTTGCCCCAGCCTGTAGCTAGATCTAGTCTGGAAAATCTTTCTCCTAAAAAAACCCAAACCAAACCAAACCAAACCAAACAAAGCAAAACACAAAACAAAACAAAACAAAAAAAAGGAAGACATTTTGGTGAGCCTTGCTTGGATTATCAGACCAAGAATATGTGTACTTTTCTGCTTCTAGGTCCCTGGGGACATTTTCTGTCTGCTTTTACTGACAGGAGCAGAGCACCCATTTGCAAACTGAAGGAGAATTTCAAAATCGCCACTTGGGGAGAAGGGCGTGAAGGAAACCCGTGCCCCAGGAGCTGACCATTTTGTGGCAAGCAGTGAGTAGGAGCATTCTCTTTTCACAGCAGGCAGGCTGATATGGGCAGTTTAGCAGGGCTTATTTGACTGATTAAATTTCTTAATTATCATGCTACTTCTTTTGTATGTGAGGACAGGGGTTGCTTCCCTAAAGACATGGTAGAACTGACCAGGATCTCTGGGCCACTGTTGTGAGCCCCAGGACAGGAGAGCTACTCTTCCTGCACACATAGTTTGTCTGTGTTGGCTCGGCATGCATGGACCTCTCCCAAGACAAGTCTTTTCTGAGGATCATGGGTTGCTCTTGCTCGAGACCTTCTGTTGTATGATCCAGCAACAACTAAACCTGATGCTGGAGAGCCTCTCACCCACCAAAGGACAGGTGGAAATCACATACCAAAGTCCACTTTCCTTTTGTCTTCCTCTGTCTCCCGGTTCATGGCATGTGATGGAGTCAGTGTTGAGTTGAAAGGATCCTGTATAAAGAGCTAACAACCTTCAAGCAATGACGATTTATCTCTTAAATCAAAAGAAGCCACATCATAAATCAACCACAGGGGTCCTTACTTTGAGGTTAGTTGAGCAGAGTGAAATGCAGCTGGCCTTCACTGGGAAACAGAGTCTTTCTCTGAATCCAGGCTAAAAAGGAGTTGTCTTTCAAACCACAGGTTTTGCAGCTTTCTCCGTTACCCTCCAGCAATTTCACTCAGCAGTGATGGGTCCAAGGCATCTGGTGACTAAGCTGCCAAATCATTAGCATGGTAGTGCAATACCAGAGTAAGATCCCCTTCCCAACATGCACGGTGATTTTTAACTTCTGTAGTGCATGGGGCAGCTTCAGCTCTCCCAAACAGTCCATGAGTGGAACTAGGTTTAGTCTTAACTCTGCAGCATTTCCAGAGAACCCAGCAGAGCTTGTATTTAACCATCACCTGCATAAACCTGTAAAGTGGCAGGTAGCCACGAAAGGGAGATTTTGTTTCACACCACGAGGTCTATGACAAAAATTACAAAGCTAGGGCAGAACCTAATTAGTCTTAACCTGCCACCTTCACCTTTCTATGAGATTTTTAACTGGGATTTTTAGCTCCCCATGCTGTAACTGTGACTAGGTTGTTTCTGTGGCACTGAGGTCTCACATTAAGCTTGAAGCACATCTGAGATGCTTTGCTCCTGATCTTCCAGCCACATCTCATAGCTTGTAAGTGAGGTTTGCAGGAATGTTTTTACTCCTGTGAGGGGGCAGGTTACCTCTTCCAGGGAGGACCATAGCCCTGCCAGCCCAGCCACGACAGCTCAGCTCAGCCTTCTGCTGGGGCAGGAACCACCAGGCTAAAGGTATGTCCGTGGGACAGTGGGCTGCAACTGGGACAGTGGGGCCAAGTTAACCCGAGGACCTCCAGGCCTGAAGAGGAACGAGGTCCAACACGCTGTTTCAAGCTCTGCTGGAGGATTTAGAACAGTTTGCCCTAATGCGCCATGTGACTGCTCAAGGCGGAGGAGTCATCATGGGGGCTGAGCCCTATAGCGAAGCCTCATTTCTCCACAGAGGTTGCGAAGCACAATGGACTGTGCTTACCTTCCTGACCGTGCATACGGAGAGTGGTTTTTTCCAGTTAAACAAAACCAAAACAATTTTATCCCGGCTGCTATTTGGGGGTAGTGAATGAATCATACTTCACCCCAAACAAATGTTATGTTCCCACATGGTAAACAGGAGCACACTTTATCCTTGTGGTGATGAGTCCTAGGTAGACCACAACAAAATTGATTTTCCTTGAACCAAGCTTTGCTTGCAGTAAGGAAAGTTGCGGTACATAGATCTTGCTATTGGCAAAGCAGGCTCTTCTATTTACAATACCTCACTGGTGTCGCAAAGCAAAGGCTGAAGAGGCTTGGAGGACTCGGCAGAGTTTTGACAGGACAGATAGACTGCTGGGAGAGCACAGCAGGGTTACTGGATAAGGGCCAATCTTATGGATGCTGCTGGCTCTCTAAGAAAACAATTTTCCCTCCCTTCCCCTGATTTGAGGATTCACGAGTTAGGTCACATTCAAACCCCAGCCTCGTCCATCATTATCTCAATCCAGTTATCTGTCCCTGCGTAATGAGAAGTGGTAAGAAGGTATTGTCAAAATGTGGGCAATGATCCAGCACCCGCCCCTTCAGCAACTTCAATTTCTCTATCTCAGTGTTCAACACAGAAAAGGTAAAATGTGTATGAAGCAAGGCACTGACCTAAGTTTGGAAATGTGTACTCTGAAAACATGATCCATGAGACCTCTCTGCCTCCCTGATAGCCTGGGGCCACTGAAAGGGAATCAGGATCTATTTTATTGTGTAACAAAATTTAACAGACAAAGTTCAGAGCTGATGGTGGAGCAGATAGTTTTTAACCAAAGCCTTGCAAAAATGGGAGGATGGCAGTAAAAGCAAAATTAATATTTATTTTTATAAGATGAAAGAAAATTGTTTTCTGAAACTTAAAATATGCAAAAGTGCACTGTCATCTTGAAAGAAGTAGCAGGTTTGGTGCATTTTAGTTGTTGTCAATTCCATTTAACTGATTAGCCAAGCTGTAACATTTTGGAGAAAACTTGTACCTAGGTTTCAGACATACTTTTGAGAAGTTGTGCAACTCCCAAAAAAATTTGTTCAGGTTCTTCAGATCTTGTTCTTTGCATTCAGGAAAGCCATAGCAGTGTGTGCAGTTTACTCTAGTATATCTAGTTGCTCTCAGGAGTCCCAGACTTTACAGGGAACAGGGAAAGTCTGGAGGAAGGAAGACTTTCCCTTGGTTGAGGATGATCAAGTTAGAGATCAGTTAAGTAAGCTGGATATCCACAAGTCCCCAGGTCCTGATGGGATGCACCCGTGAGTGCTGAGGGAGCTGGCAGAAGTCATTGCTGGGCCACTTTCCATCATCTTTGGAAGGTCCTGAAGAACAGGCGAGGCGCCTGAGGACTGGAGGAAAGACAATGTCACTCCAGTCTTCAAAAAGGGCAAGAAGGAGGATCCAGGAAACTACAGGCCAGTCAGCCTCACCTCCATCATTGGAAAGATAATGGAACAGCTCGTTCTGGGCATCATCTCCAAGCATCTGGAGGAAAAGAAGGTTATCAGAAGTAGTCAACATGGATTCACCAAGGGGAAGTCATGTCTGACTAATCCGATAGCCTTCTACGACAGCATGACAGGATCGGTAGATGAGGGGAGAGCAGTGGATGTTGTCTGCCTAAACTTCAGCAAGGCTTTTTACACCGTCTCCCACAGCATCCTCATAGGCAAGCTTAGGGAGTGTGGATTAGACAAATGGGCAGTGGGGTGGATTGAAAACTGGCTGGCAGGCAGAGCGCAGAGGGGTGTGATCAGTAGGGCAGAGTCTAGCTGGGGGCCTGCAACAAGTGATGTTCCCCAGGGGTCAGTACTGGGTCCAATCCTGTTCCATATACTCATCAATGACTGGGATGAAGGGATGGAGTGTACCATCAGCAAGTTTGCTGATGACACCAAACTGGGAGGAGTGGCTGACACACCAGAAGGCTGCGCTGCCATTCAGCACGACCTGAACAGGCTGGAAGGCTGGGCAGAGAGAAACCTTATGAAATTCAACACAGGCAAGTGTAGGGGAGGAATAACCTCCTGCCCCTGGGGAGGAATAACCCCATGCACCAGTACAGGTTTAGAGGCTGACCTGCTGGAAAGTAGCTCTGTGGAAAGGGACCTGGGAGTCCTGGTGGACAACGGGATGACTGTGAGCCAGCAATGTGCCCTTGTGGCCAAGAAGGCCAATATCATTAAGAAGAGCATGGCCAGCAGGTAGAGGGAGGCCACCCTCCCCCTTTACTCTGCCTTGGTGAGTGGCATCTGGAGTGCTGTGTCCAGTTCTGGGCTCCCCAGTTCAAGAAGGACAGGGGACTGCTGCAGAGGGGACAGCAAAGGGCCACGAAGATGATTAGGGGGCTGGAGCATCTTTCTTACGAGGAAAGGCTGAGGGAGTTGGGTCTTTTTAGTGTGGAGAAGAGATGACTGAGGGGGGAATCTCATCAATGCTTATAAATACTTAAAGGGAGGGTGCCGGAAAGAGGGTACCATCTGTTTTCAGTAATGCACAGTGGCAGGACAAGAGGTAACGGGCACAAACTTGAATATAGGAAGTTCCATCTGAACATGAGGAGGAACTTCTTTCCTTTGAGGGAGGCAGAGCACTGGCACAGGCTGCCCAGAGAGGTGGTGGAGTCTCCGACTCTGGAGACATTCCCAACCCACCTGGACGCCATCCTGTGCAACATGCTCTGGGTGACCCTGCTCTGGCTGGAGGGTTGGACTAGATGATCTCCAAAGGTCCCTTCCAAACCCAGTGATTCTGTGATTCTGTAATTCTTAGTGGTCGCTGTAAGGACATGGATACCTGGAGTGAACTCTGTTTTAGCTGCCCAGCTGTGTATCTTCTGTCCTGGACTGATGTGAAAGTCCTGTGCTGAAATACAGACATTACCCACTGTCAACCTTGTTGTTCCTCATACCTACTGGATTGATACCAAGTCAATGTGGAGATTTCATGCCTCCTGATTACAGGGTGGATGTAGTGATGTCTATAGCTCAATTATTTGTAAGATGGAGATCTGTTACACTAGATTGATCCATGCTGCATGCACAATAAGGCACCACTATTTGAACACAGTGGGATGGAAATAGTGGAAAAACTGCTGGGTTGTTACTAGTTTATCTCCTAAAGATAAGCAGCACATGAAAGGGACAGCTTGTTTTGAAGAGAAAGGAAATCACTTGTTCTAGGAGTTACATCTGAGGAGGGAAAACAAAGCATTAGTTCTCCTCTTGGGAGAAAAAAAAGTTTTGGGCCTCCAAGGAAGCCTGCAGAGAAGGGGTATCAGCAGTCTTATCCTTTAGACAAAACAAAGCATTGATAAAATGAGACACCTCAACTTGGCCCAGCTTGGGAAGTACCTGACTTGACCTACATCAGCCCAAGTCTAAGCACGAGGATGCATTTGTAGCATTGGAAATACGTAACCTCCAGGTACCTCTCTGGAGGTACATAGCCTCCGGCTTTGAAATGTCTCCATGCTATGGCCATTTCTGAGAACCGCTTTTTGGTTTTCATCTACCCACTGCACAGTTACCACAATGTAATCACCTATGAAGCCAGCTCCTTCCTCCGGAAGGCTTTCTTTGCTGGTAGCGGAGGAGCACGTTGCTCATGGCTGGGTGCAGAGAAAGCGGGACAGAGCTGGGGACTCCGGTTCCACACTCCTGTGAGCTCAGTAGGATGTATTAAGGAATAAACCTGAATGTCATAGTGCTTGGAAGGAAGAGGTGATGTTTGTAATAATGCACACATCACCTGTTTCCAATGGAACAGAAAGGCCCCCTAGGGATTTAATTGTATGCAAACCGCAAAAGAATGGCCGTTAATTTTCTATCACCTCATAACATACAATTTTCCACTAATATGAGAGCTTTAACAAGACTACCCATAACCTTTATGTGTTTGGTAACAGTCCAGGAAATTACAATTATCTTGTGCTTGCAACAGAATGGGTAATCCCATCAATACGAAAAATGTCATCACGTGAAAAGGTTCCCAGCCAGAAGCCGTCATTACTGTATCGTGTAATTTGTCGGGCTGTAGTTAATACAGAGCCATGATCACCTTGGGTAAGGGTTAGGACTTTGAGAGGGGAGTTTTAATGCTCTCCTAATGGAGCCTTGGCACACGGAGGTTAAAAGAGCCTCTGTGCATCACCCCTTTTTGCAGAGATTGTGGCTCTTACCATCCTAGCAGCCAGGCTGCCCGTGGGCACCTGGAGCAGGGATGCCGTTGGGATGGGCATCCCATATTCCCCCCACAAGCTGCAGAGGTGGCTGCTGTTCTCGGCATCGACACAATACCGAGATTGTTGCCAGAACAGGTATTCTGACAACACCGATGTTAAACTTGCCATTTCACTGAAGATCATTTTTCTCACCTTCTGCCTGGCTTCCCTGGGAAGACTGCGAAGCAGCAACCTGTCCCCTTACTCTGTTTCACTAGGTGGAGATCTTTAGTTGTCCACTAGCACTGGGCTCTTGTTTTTCAGCCTGTACAGTCAAGATCTGCTGAGAAACTCAGCTGATGAATTTTCAGATGTTCTTTCAGATCTTTAATTTTCCTCCGGGATATACAGCTCTCTTTGCCCAGAACATATGGGCTGACAGGAAATAGGTCTTTTTGTGCTTCCACTTTTAGAACATTCCATGTCTGATTGTTATCATTTATTGACTGATGAGAATGAAAACACTTGAAAGAAGATTTGCGTAACAAACTAATGAAAAGTAAATGAGAGCACAAACAATGAGTGTGAACAGCTCTCTGCTACCAACAGATCCCGATCTCAGCAGCCCTGCCACAACACCCCTCCCAGGGAGGTGCTCGACACACCCTGACCTAAGTACGACTAAAACTCAGCCCAATCCCTCTGAAGTTGAGCTGTTGCAGTTTTACCATGTCATATTGAGCCGATATTTTGTCACTAAAGATGCAGCTTTCTCCAAGCAGCCCTCAGCAACCAGAGTAGTGCAGGCATTTGTATTTCTTTAGCGAGAGAGGGGGAGCTAAGATTGGCAGGGCCAGCAGGATTAAGCATCACTCTCTTCCAAATTTCTAGCTAGCGACAGCAAAGAAAAATGAGCTCCCATGGGTAGCAGGTTGGTGTTTCTCCACAATAATTCTCTCCACTGCAGCCAGTAACTAATTAGGAGGCTAGCTGAACCCTGAGTGTTGTCAGAAGATGAGTATTAAACTGGCAAAACTTGGATGCACACAACTAGATGCCTTAAATTTTATAATAATGTTTCTGATAAAACAAAATAGTAAGTGATAAAAAGGTCAAAAGGCTGGGGAAGCCACAAAGGGCAGGTTTCTAGACTTTTGTTTAGGCATTCCTGTGGAAATTCGGATGAAAAATGAAAATTCATCGAAAGAAATGATTTAATTTTTGCCACAAGGGAGCACTGAAAACCACTTGAAAACAGAGGCATTCAGCTGGAAATTGGTACTTTGTCAAAAATATTTTAGGAATGTTTAAGTTCAGGGGCAAATCTGTTCAACTGATTGCTGAAAGCTCTTTAAGCTATTCTTTCAAAGAAAGACCGAAAAATGTCTTGCAGAGGGATATTTTTCATATAAGTGTTAGCAAAATGCTTTTGAGTGGATCATTACAACCTGCTTTCACTTAGCAACTTGCACGGTGAGTTTCTGTTCCATTTCTTCACCGCTATCTGAAGTCTCTGCTTAATAGTTGGCTGCATTTTTTTTCACTTGAGAATGCTAAAATATCAGTAGGGAAGAAAGAAAAACGAGAGCAAAGCTGTGAGCTGGGGGCAGTGGGGAGCGTGGCAGGTTCATCCTAGGGTTGTGACATCCTAGGGTGAGAAGGTAGGTCTTCAACTGGCCTGGCAGCTGGAGGAGAGGAATTGGGATGCAGGAATGCTGCAAGACAGGAATGCAGAGAAAAGGAGGCCAAAGGAAGAAAGGCGGCAGAGCAGAGAGAAAATGAGACGAGGCGAATGGAAGAGAGTGGCAGGCAGCTGATTCTGGGTACAGCTCTGATCTGTGGTCAGGCTGTCTGTTGGACCTCAGGGTGGCAAACCTTACTTTGAATACTTTTCAGCATGGGAGAGAGCTTACACCCTACAAAGAAAACAATATTTGCTTGGGAAAATGTTCTTCTTTGCAGGGAAACACTGTGAGCCACAAAAAAGTTGTTCTTTTCCCTTTTTTTCCTTTACTTCTTCCTTTGCCTTTGCAATTGCCTTTTTGCCTTTGTCTTCTTTTACTTTCTTTCTTTTGTCCTTTTCTTTCCTTGCTTACTTCCTACCTTGCACATTGTCTTCTGGAATCAGCTGTGATGGTTGCATTGAAATACTCAGACAAGGCAAATCTATGCTCTTTGCGATCATTTCTGTCAGAAAGACTGATGGACATGTGCAAATGAGGAAAGACTGAGAAATTGCTTTGACTCCAAGACACAGATTTCCTAAGGAACTGAGACACAAGGATTCTGGTCTCTGGAAATATAGGGTGGACTACGGATGGGAGGGTGATGGACTTAGATATTTAATTCAAAGCAGTAAGAAGGGAAATATAACACCTTATTATGGGGACAAACTTAATCAGAGTTTTCAGTTTCCCTGTGCTGGGTTTGCTTCATGCAGCTGAACACAGGGAAGAGATTACAGAAATTACACTTCCATCTACACTTGGTGTGTGGACTGCCACAGGGCCTCTGGGGAGAGACTCAGCTCCTTCTGAAGGGTCATTCCTCCATATATCTTCATCAAAGAAAACAGGTTTGCTCGCTGGGGACACACCATCTTTCTCCAGTGACTGCAGGGGGAGCCTTGTCACCAAGATTAGGCTAGAGGGATAACTTTCAGATTGGGTGAAAGAAATTACCTATTCTGTTGGAAATACACGAATCAAATGGGGGACTTGTAAATCCAAGAGCAGTCATTTGCTAAATGGCTGGTACTTGGCTACTCATAGTAGAGCTTCTACCAAGACAAAGCAGTCAATTCTTTTAACTTGCTCTGAAAGCAAACTAATAGCTGCCTCAGAGCACCTGCAATTAAGCTCAGCATAAGCTGTCAGGCACTGGAGGGGGGTGTGGAAAGAGCAACAGGCCACCTGGTATTCAGCTTCAAAGAGCCCACAGCCAGAGAGCTGGTGTAGGAGGAACATCTGATGGGAGACACGGAGAGGGAGAGCGATCCATTTCCAGGCTCACTGATTCCTAAGCAGTATCTGTCACTTCAGTAAAAGTTTCTTGTGCTGCTCTGTGAAGATGACATTTCTTTATTCTTCTAGCCTGGCTTCCTTCTTCTTATAGGACCTATGGAGATGCATCCTCATAGATGGGAGTCTGGACTGGAGCTCCAAGAAGGAACAAAGCCAGCTTGTGTTTAAGATCCCAGCTGGTTTCCACAAACAGAGAGTAGTTTATTCATTGTGGATTGAACAGAAAGATACAAAAAAAAAAGAAAGTAAAGCTGCAGAATGACTCTCAGTCAGTTTGGTTTCAGAATAGAACTGTACTTTAATGAAGAAACAAATTCAATGCTGGAAAACACAAAGTGGGAAAGGTTTCTTTTAAAAGCCTTTATGTGGAGAAGCTTCTGTGCTCTTCAGGCCACTTCTTTCTTGCAGAGAAAAACAAGAGACAATTAGAAATAAGGCATCAGCTTTAGTATGCTTTTAAGTGCTGGATCTGTTACGCAACAGGAGGAGCATAGTCTTCATCTGCTTCCTCAGACCTTTACTGTGTACTTCTTTGGTAATGCCAATTTAGTCAAGATAAAGTTGGTGAACTCAGCCCTGAATAACTGGGAGAAATTCTGCTGCCCAGTGAACGTAGGAGGCTGTAGAAGACGACTAAAATTTCTTGCTCAGGTATTTCTTTGAATACCTGCTTGGCTACTGCAGCAATCAGGGTACAATCCTTTACTTGGAGAAATGCATCTGACATGATCCTGGGGCTCAAACCAACTTTAGAACCAGGAAATAGTTCTGAAAAGAAGTGACTGTACAAAGACCTGAACCTCTCCAGAGGGGGACCTCCTAGATCAAGTCACCAGTGGAGCAACATTAGCATTTGAAAGTGGGAGCCTGAGATCTTCTTTCCCTCTCTGGAGCAAAGTAGGAGCAAAGAAATCTCAAAGAATCCCTTAATATTCTTGTAGCCAAACTGGTGGGATACAGACTGGATTAAAATGATAATTTGGGTAGAAAATTGGATGGAACACTAGGCTCAAAGGATTGTAAGCGGTTTTACAAAGTACAACTGGTGGAGGTCAGTGCTGTTTAATGTCTTCATTAACAGCCTAGATCACGGGATGGAGTGCACTCACAGCACATGTGTGAGTGAAAGCAGGCCGGGTGGGAGCAGTCAACACCCTGGGAAGGGCAAGGCTGCTGCTCTTCAGATGAACCTCATGAAGAGTCAACTTCAACAGAGTCAAATGCCAAGTTCAGTGCCTGGCATGCAATAACTCCATCTAGCAGGAAAGGCAGGTGGGCAATTGGGTAGAAAGCAGGTTAGCAGAAAAGGACTTGGAGATCCTGGTGGACAATGCATTAAGCACAAGTCAGGAGCATGCTGTAGTAGAGAGGATGACCAAAAACATATTGGGCTGTAGTAGCAAGCGCAAAGCAACAGGGCAAGGGGAGTGATTTCCCCCCTCTATTGCTGACTGGTGAGACCACATCTAGAAGCTGTGTCCAGCTTTGGGCTCCCTGAAGAAAGATATGGGCATACATGTGCAAGTTGAGTGGAGGCAACCAAGATGATTAGAGGGCTGGAGCATCTGATGTACAAAAACAGGCTACAAGAATGGTGCTTGTTTAGCCTTGGGAAGAAAAGGCTAAAGGAGGAGAGATATATCGTTGCTGTCTTCAACTCCCGTGGGAAGACATAGGGAAGACAGTCCCCAACTCTTCTTGGAAGTGCATGGAGTTTGGCTAAAAGGCAACAGGAAACAGTTGCAATGCAAGAAACAGCGATGAGAAATTGGGAAAAATATTTTAAGTCTGAGGATGCTCAGACAGTGAAACAGGAGCCCAGAGTGTGGGCTCTTCACTCCTAAAGATATTCAAAGCTCAACCGTAGCCATGAGCAATCTGCTCTAATTGAGAAATCTGCTCAATCTACATAATCTTATGTTTTGACGATTCTCACCTTGCAAGAACCTAGCAGAGAGTGAACACGAGAAGGAACAACAGAAGGGGTTTATGTCTGGATGCAAGAACAGGCTGTATATCAGTCAGGCTGGGGTATCCTGTCCTTCAGAAGATCCACAAATATGCCATTCAAAATAGATATGTTTCATGAAATTTGCAGAAAAGAAGATGGACCTGACACACCAAGGTGAGTCTTTGAATGAATTATCGTCATGGATTGGCAGATGCAAAACAAGGTGAGCAGTGCCTCTTCAAGGCAATATATTTTAACTGAAAATGCTTTTGGATGAAAAACAGCTGTTAATCATATGGAAGAGGTAGACTCAATAACAAATTGTACTTTTCTGGGAAGAAAACACCTTCAGAAATCCCTGGTGAAAACACTCAGCTGCTCACTGAACTCCTGGAGATGCATCAAACCCCAGTGTCCAACAAATGGCACATTTTCTTTGTTCTTAGCTGGCCTCAATATGGGCTGCAGGGAGATGGGAGAGGTTTTTGTGCCGCTCCCCACAGCAGGACAGGATGTGTGCTGGAAGGATGTAAAGCCCACCATGTCCTGTTGCCCCGTATCCCACACGGATATCCCTTAGGGAGCTGAGCTAAATGCTAATCTGTCTCTTACTGAGGCTTTGCCTTTCTTTTATCCACAAACCCAGCAGGCTGCATTCACGTAGTGGTCCTGAAGTCCTGCTTCAGTGGCTCTAGAAAAGGCCTGCAGGAATTGCTGGTGATCTGTCCTTCACCCTTAAATCCCTACTCCCTACAGGAGAAGCTGGAAGCCATGTGAAGCAGGATAGTTATGACATAGTCGCCATCACAGAAACATGGTGGGACCACTCTTAGGAGTGGAGTGCTGCAATGGGTGGCTGTAAGCTCTTCAGAAGGGACAGGAAGGGAAGGAGAGGCGGTGGCGTGGCTCTGTATTTTAGGGAGTGTTTTGATTGTTGGAGCTCAATGACTGTGAGACACGGATGAGTGCTTGTGGGTTAGGATGAGGGGGAAGGCCCACAAGGCAGATATCCTGTTGGGAGTCTCCTCCACAGGGGACACTGTAGACCCCTTGGGATTTGTGTTCTTCAACTTGCTCAGTAAAAGCAATGTTACCATGATTCATGTGCGGCTAAAAAATGTCCCACAATTAACCCACTGTCATTGTTTTACCGTGTCTGAGAACTGAATACTCCAGTCATCGAGCTGGTCCATTTGCACAGAAGACTTCTCCAGTCTGCTTCCATGGCTCTCCCACCATTTATTTCTCTAGGCTGAACTAGGAAGTGCTTCTCCAACGTGCTATGCATGAGCACACCTTTCTAGAGTTGCAGCAGAGCAGACCCTCACCTCCCTGGTGCCTGTCAGCAACTGGGATCCAAAGGTTTGTGCAGACCAGAAATGGGCCAGGTGGCAGAAGAGGAGAAAAGACCTGAGGTCCCAGGAGCCAAAACTTCACAGACCTGGAGGTTTGTCCCTCGGGGCAGGTGGAATTCATCCCTCTGAGCTCTCTGAGGTATCAGACAGCTTTCTGCCTGTGAGGTGGCTGCTTTAAAAGTTATTCTGCGACAGATTCCAAGTGCCACCATGGTCATGCTGCTTAGCTGTCTCCAGCTGTGCTCAGCTGGTTCTGGAGTTGGGAGCATGCAGAGAGTGGGATGTTCCCACCTCCATGACATCAGTGAGCACCTCTACACAGTGCTGGGATGTCAGCCAGACCAGTTCCTTCAGAGTTGGCAAGGGGAGCTTTGCACAGATCTGCACTGTACAGTGAAGAGATGTCCTTAACCTTCTGCATCTTGTAGATGTGAAACAAGCACCTCTCACCTCTCTGACGCCATCTGAGAGATATCCGTGTGCAAGGGGTCCAGGGCCTGGCCTCTGTAGGATAAGACGAAGAGGCTTGGGATGAAGGGATGTTATTCTCTTCTTTGTGTCTCCTCTCACTCTTGGGACCCATGTCTCAATTCTTCCTCTGTCCTTGAGGCTGAGGAAAATCAGTTCACTACTGCAGCACTGGGACAGCAGCAGACTGGTGGCTGAAATGTGATTTTCTTTCCTTGTATGAGGTCATGCAGCTTCTCCCTTCTACTCTTTTTATCTCAGGACAGTGCTGGCTTCCCTCAGGGACACAGAGTGGGGCAGCATGATTCTCATTCAGAAGGTGGAAATTTGTCCCTGGGGTGTGGCACTGGTTGTCCAAACACACCACCAGCAGCATCTGTCTTAGCTGGAACCCACTGCTATGAGATTCAGCGAGCAGCAAAGCCCAGCGACCTGCCACAACGCTATAGAGACCATGCAAGCATCAGGCAAGGAGATACCAATGAGCCGGGTCCACTTCTCTAAACTGCCCACCCTTGTCAAAAATCCCTGTCACTGAAGAATAGCCTGATGTCTTCAGACACTGAGATTCCTACCAGGATTAATTTTCTATTCGGCAGAGAAGGCCATTTACAAAAGCTTTTGCCAGGAACAATGGAGAGCAATTTCTGGGGTGGTTGATCTACTATTCAAGTCAGCACCATTATCACAAGTGGTGGAGAAAACAATTATACTACAAGCACAAAACAGACTAGAGACGGAGACCAGGAAGTGACAGAGTTGGCTTGCATGGCCATGATGACTACATCTTGCTTCTTAACCCTGCAGCACAATAAAACCCAGCCTGAGTTGGTGCAGGCTCCCTTGTGTGCTAGCAGGAGCAGCTCCCATGGCCTGCAGGAGTTTGCAATTATGCACAGGGCTGGGTCCAGAAGGATTTGTTTTTTCCATGAACAATCCTTCTGCTTTCTAGTGCTTTACAAAGAGATTACTGCCGCTGTCAAAGGTAGCGCAGTGTAGCTAGAGGTCTCTGCACGCAGGTAGCTCCACCGAGGTTCTTCCCAACTGGACAGGAGCAGGTGAGGGCTGGATATTGTGTAGGATGGAGAGATTAGTCTTCAGTATTGGGATGCAATCTGCAGGCAGGGATCTTTCATAAAAGCCCCATGCGGGCTTTCTGTCCATTGTATGCACATGCACAGTGGTTCTGTTCCATATACCCTTGGGACAGATGTCAGTGGAACTTGCAGTGGGTGACAACTTTGTTCATAAGAGGGAGCCCTGAAGGGACTAGCTCACCACATAAGGGAGGAGAGAATTTCCTTCCTGATGGCTGAAAGACCAAGCTAGGACCCCCTTTGAGTTCATCCTTGCTGGGAGCCAAACACCTAGAAGTTCTCTGGGCATGAAGCGACACCCCACCAGGTAACCATTAGCAGAAGTTCTCCTGCTCTGGTTCCCACCTGCAGAGCTTGCTATAAATCTGAATCCAGGACCTAGTGAAGCCTGTAAGCCATCTGAAGCATGGGTGGAGGCACCCTCTTCCAGTCCAGTCCTTTCTTCTTCATCTTCTTCCATCCCTTGCCACTCAGTAGCTTGCTCAGGCTCCCTGTGGCCTTTTGACCCAAATGCTGAGGCCACTGGGCTCCTTTTTCCATTCTTCCTGCTATCCAGTTAGATATTAGCTCCTGGCCAAGATTAAAACAGGGCAGCTTCCTTGACTAACCCCACAGTCATCTGTACAGAATAACTTCTCTGGGACACCCAAAACCTCCACGAAACAGCATTTGACCTGGCCTCCTGTCTGCTCTCTCCCTATCTCCCGTCAGCACATTTCTGCCCATTGCTTCTTCTTGCCCTTTATTCATGAGAAACCCAAGGTCTTAAATAATTACATATTAGGGGCAGCATGACTAATGTTAGCTTCTGGTGGACTAGGTGAACATGAGTCGGTAGGGTGTCTTGCATGTACGAAGGCCACCTGCCTACTGGGCTGTGTTAGCAAGAGCATAGTGAGGAGTTGAGGGAGGTGATTATTCCCTTCTATTTAGCACTTGTGAGATTGCACCTGCAGCACTGTGTCTAGTTTAGGGGCTGGAGCACATGGTGGCTGTGCTGAGACACAGGGAAAGGCTGAGAAAGATGAAACTGTTTGGTGTTAAGAGAGAAGGCTGAGAGAGATGTTGCTGCTGTTACCAGCTGCCTAAGTGAGGTTACAGAAAAGATGGAGCCCTACTCTTGGTGGAGATGCATTGCAAAAAGACCATAGACAACAGACACAACAAAGAGGAGTCTCACTAAATGTAAGGGAAAACCAAAATTTCAAGATGAGGGACGCTCAGCCCTGGAGCAAGGGCATAGAGAAAGGTGTTATCTTCATCCTTCAACGCTTGACTGCACGAGGCCCTGAGCAACCTCCTCTGACTTTGATGGTATCCCTTCTCTGATCAGAGGTTGGACTGAGGACCTCTGGCAGTCCACCCTGACATGAATTATTCTATGAATCTATGATTTTCAGACCATTTGGGGAGAAGAATGATGCTGGAGACCTGATCCCAGCAGGGGTGAGTTCACTCAGCCGCTAACCAGAGAGTAATTGCTTTCTTGGTGTACTATCCCAGCTTTACACTTAATCTGCATCTTTGCTGCAGGAGATGGGAAAATAACTGATTCATTCATACAGGAAATTCAATTAGGCAGCAGACCCAGCCTTGTGAATATTTAAAGGGCTGGAGATGTGCTGTGAAGGGCACTGGTTGGCCAGCTGTGCAGAAAATCCCTTGTAAGTCTTTCCTTTAAGAGGCAAGGAGCAACACAGCACTGAAGGGTTAGACCTGTTTTCCTCCAGGAAAGGGAGCAGAGCCTGTGACCTGTTCTGGGGCTGGGATGGGGACAACACGGGGCTCCTGGCCGAGGCACTAGCTGAGCTGGACCATGTACTTAGCGTGTCTGTGGATGTTACAGCAGGGCTTCCAGTGGGAAAATTTCCCTGCAGTAGCTTTGCCTGCAGAGGCAGCACAGCTGGATGTTAGCTCTTGCCTGTTGAGAGTAGAGCTCACGCAGCTCCTGGCTGCCCTGTCAGGCCTGGATTTTATATATTTTCATGCTGTAACTGATGTAACACCTTGTGGTGCGTAGGGTCGAGGGACAGGAGGGAGACCAGATTTGAGGACGGTGGTGTTTGAGCTCCTCAGCAGGTCTACATCAGCACAGCCATAGAAAACACCTTGCCCAGCTGCAACCTGGTGGAGGGACTTTAGGCCCCACCTCTCCAGTCAACAGGGCTGGACACTGGCAGGCAGATAGGCACAGCTTGTCCCCCCGTAAGTGAGGCAGGGTGAGGTGCAGCCAGCACAAGGGTTCTCCTGCCGCTGTGGGTCTGTCAGCCCCATTGGAGCAAAGTGCCTGATGCACACTGGAGATCGCCCCCCCCAGATGGGGCAGAGCCTCTTGGTATCTCCCTCTCACCTCTCCTTCACCTTCTCTTTGGAAATGTCAATTTAGGGTTTTTTGTGAGCTTCTCTATTTGTCTTGCAAGCTCAGGAGAGCAGAAATTGCCTAGCAAAGGAAAAAATGGCAGGTCTCCAAGGACAACACAGCAGGATCCCCAATGCAGCTGGTCCTGCCAGCTCCAGCTCCTCTGTCCTACCCATGCCACAAGCACAGTGACCAAGTGAAAAAATGTCCCTGCCAAGCAGAGCCCCTCATTGCTGATACAGCATGGCTGGGACACATCCAGAGCTTGGTAAGCTCCGCTGCCAGAGCCAGCGTGAGGCTTCTTGCTCAGACAGGAGGGATTTGAGAGCAGAAAGTCCCTGCTTTTTTAGTTGCTATCAGTGACACATCCAGAAGCATCATCATCACGTGTCTGTGATTTGCCCAGGACCATGGCTTCCTCAAGTGACAATCACCATGGGCAGCAGTGGTTTCTCAGTGTGTTCCTGGGTGGTCACACAACCTTTACCACTAATCAGTCGTAATTTAAATCTTACTCAGTAACTTTTAGAAAACATTTTTTCAAGCTGCTGGGGTGACTTCACCCATGGGTAAGCATTTAGAGGTCAAAAAGTTCTGCTGCATGGTAGAAAGCAGCTATCAAAGCATTACCTTGTGCTTTTCTTTAGGCATCTGGGGTGCAGGTGCAAGAAAGTGGTAGCAGGGTACCAAAATGATCTTTCTGGAGTCTCTGTTCACCCTTCCCCTGTCCTCTGTTCACAGTTGTTTTCAGCCCTGCCACACTTCTGATTCCGGCAGAGGCCTGTGCACCAATCCCGGTGACTAATGCTTGCTGCATCTGGGTTTTGTTGTTGTTGTTGTTCCTGATTCTCCCAAGGGAACAACCTGCAAAACAATATTTATGCTCATAGCTATGTCCACACTGATCCATATCTGTATAAGGTGATAATACAAGCAGGTGACACTGGTGATCCAGCCAGCCCAGCACACTGTCCCCGAGAGGCCTCTGCAGGGACTGTCTAGGACGTAATGACAGGACTGGCATGAGGTCATACTTTCCCAGAGCACTTTCCCAGCCTCCTGAGCTGGGAGGGTTTGTCCCAGTCTGGACTTCTAGGACAGCTGCGTTTCCTGCATACGTGAGATTTGCTCTCAGCGAACAGGATCCCATCATGCTAAAAGAGCAGAGCTGTCTGCTTGAATCCTCATCCCAGCAATCTACGTAAGATTTGGTATTTGATATGACAAAGTTCAAATTAGCTGTCATGTTCCTTCCCAGAAATGCCATGGTGCATGAAGTCCTTGCCTATGTTGCTCATCCAGATCCACCTGTAGAGCTGTCTGTCAAAGTCTAGCTTTTGAGAAGAATCCTTTGGGATGGAAAGTGCTGAATAATATCATTATTATGTATCTGCTTCTGAAATTAAAATCAGGTGCTCCAGTGCTTTGCAGAATGTTGCTGTATTGGTCTTTGAAGAATCACCTCCAGGGTAAATCCTTCTCCAGTTGAAATCTAGGATGAACACACAAATGCTCCCCTTAGCTGGAGAAGGGAATGTCTAGGAAATGGACCTTGGAGAAAAGAAATAAGTAAATACAACAGTTTCTCTGGATGTGCAGCTGCTGAAGCAGTGAAAGACAGAGAAATATGAAGGACAGGCTACTCTAACATATGAGCTCTGTCAACAAAAGCAATGTCATGTCAGCCTTGGATGAACACACTCAAATCAACAATGGACATTGGATTGACTCAGCTGGTGTCAGGATGTCCTATTAAGAGATGGATGCCTTCAGAGGGAGAATTTCTCAATCCATTTATATGAAGGATTTGCTTTTAAATTCAAAAGGAGGTTCACAGCAGAATTGCTTTAAAATTTATAACCCAGCATCTGTATCTGTTTTGTTTCCCCAGTGAAGCAAGAGGCAGAAAGGTGAAATATTCCCGGAGCGTATCTGGACCTCACACCATTGCTCAAGACCCTCCACACTCAGCAGCCCTCCTGCTGCTGGGACCCATAATTCTTGTCTCTTCCTGTCCCTGGCGCTTACTCTGGATGAGCCAATATAATCCAGGGCTAAATCATCATTTCTGTTATGATGCTTGGACTCCAGACAACTGTGCCAGGGTCACAGGCTTTGAGAGAGCTGCAGGTATCTTTTGTCTGGGATGGCTTTCCCGTCCTGAAAGCTAAAGTCAGGAGCAAATTGTTTGCATTGGCAGGGTAGGGAAGGAAGATGGGGAACTGCAATCTATCTCTGACCTGTTGGGTTTTCATATGTGCTCTTTCTTCTTCTCCACTCTCTCAGGCCACCAGACTTGTTTTTCCACACTTCCACTGATGTAAATAAGCACTAGTATGCTAAAGACCACTGGCTGAGTTCATACGGCATTTAGGCATCTCAACTTAGGCATCAGTGGCATTCCTTCATTCTCATTTATGACCCTTGAGAGCTGGGCTTGGGGTAGTCCCAGAGAAGCCTGAGTCCCTTCTGCAATGTGTGTGTATGTGAGAGAAGCCCTGGCAACACACAGAGCTGCTGGAGACCTCGTGCCTGCCTTACCCCACTGGTACTTCCAACATCTTTCCCCTGAGCAGGATAGCCACCAAATGTGATCACAAGAGCGGTGGCAGTCACTACGGCTTTCATCTAAAGTGAGCAAGACTTTGGTTCAAGTCCTTGTTAAGGTCTATTCTTGAGGTGGCCTGGGGTAGCATCATCCTCCTGCCATCCCTTTCCGCGGGATACTTAGTGCTTCCTTGGCCAGAGGGAAGGTCCCCCGAGTGCTGGCAGAATGCAGATTGAGATTATGGGGAGGAGAGGCAAGGGGAGGCACACCTGTGCTTTTGACCTTGCCCAATGCATTTACTAAGCGCTTGTGAGTGGAACCGCTCCAAAAGGCCAGCCCACCCTCTTGTTCCACTGAGCTTCTTTTCTAGCAGGCAATCCTGGACCATTCATTTCCAGTCCCTTATTTACCAGCTGCAATCTCAGCACAACCTGGCGTGATATCAGCAGGCCCTTGTCTTCTGGCCACATCCAGTTTTCCTGACTTTACTTGTTTTGTGAGTGATCACATGGCGTATACCAAGCTGGACTTTCACGGCCTTGGGAAGCTTACAGTGCAGGTCTTTTCGCAGCACATGCTGGGCACTGCCCCCTGCCATTTCTCCTGGTTTTGTTTTCTGTGTTAGCCTAAGTCCTGGTGGCTCTGACCTCACTGGGAGAGTGTATGCTGTCTCCACCAGGATGAGCTTTTCATCCAAGGATGGCCTTAAATAGGGCTGTTCAAAATCACTCTCAGAATCTGTAACATTTTGTGAATTGGTCAGACTTTCAGGTTCTTAAAATCCTCTTAGGTTTTAGTTAAACCAGTTTTAAGTCAGATTCAAAAGATGTGAACATAGCTCACTCATCTGCATAATCCCTGGCTTGTTGTTCCTCTGTTAAAAGCGGAAAACTCCCCCTCTGTTGTCAGCACAGTCGTAGCTGTTAGTTTTCCTCTGACTGAAGACTGTAGTAAAGAAGATATGGACCACTGCAGTTATTATCAGCTATTACCCTAATAAAAATAGAAGGAAATGCTAAATGGGCATCTTGATGGTCTGATTTGGGTTTCGTTATCCAGTACTTGTGTTCCAGATGTGGGTGATAGAACAGAGAGGACACTTAGTACATCTGCAGCTGAAAGCAGGTGGGCTGCAGGATGTTGGAGCGTGGGGTCAGGATTCGAAATGTTCTGAACAAAATGGGAAGACTGACCAAGAACAGGCTGCTTTTCTGTAGAAAAAGATCTGAGGCTTCAGAGCGAACACGAACACAAGTCAGGAAGATCACACTGCTGAGGAAGGAGCACAGAGGGGCTCTGTCCTGTCCCTCAACCTCCACCAGGGCAGTGCAGTCCCTTTCTGTGGGTGAGAGATGCACCCAGCACCCTCGAGCCATGTCTGGCCCTCAGCCATGAACAATGCTCTGAGTGTCCCTTTGCTGGCAGACAGACATGGCACTTCTCCCTGGGCAGCGGTGAGACCTCCATAGCAAAGAGTGACAGGTCAGCCGCAGGCAGAGGTGATCACCTGTGTGACGTGGGACCTGGGTGCGTGCAGGAGAGCAGCTTCCTCACCAGTAAGTCTCCAGAAATTCATGGCCGTTGCAGAAACAAGCCGCACAAGTCTCTGGAGGTATCTCTTATAGCTCCTTCTTAACTGTGGCATTTACAGCTGGCTGCAAACTTGGAGCTTTATGTTTGCTTTTCAGAAAAAAAAAAAAAA
The DNA here is from genome assembly GCA_013398295.1 of Chionis minor. Classification (NCBI taxonomy): domain Eukaryota; kingdom Metazoa; phylum Chordata; class Aves; order Charadriiformes; family Chionidae; genus Chionis; species Chionis minor. The sequence continues at coordinate 4,961 of VZSF01008482.1, read as the reverse complement.
AAATCCTGTTTTAAATGCCTGTACGGAAAACATTCATTCACCTTTTCCCCTGCTCCTTGGGCTCCCCTTGATCTGTCACCAGTATCTCATGTCAAGATCATAGAAAGAGGGAACTTGGTTTTTTTACAACCCCATAAGCCAACCTGCAGTTGTGTCACTTGATCTGCCCCAGGAAATGACTTGTGTCCTCAGTCAGATCTTTTCACCATTTGGGATTTCTTAGTCTTGTTTTGTTGCTCAGAATGAAGGCAGCCTCTCCCAGCAGTGTTCAGATCTGAAGACAATCGTGTGCGTGGTTCTTCATCCTGCTGTGGCCTTACTGTAGAGTGTGAGCCTTTAGAGGCAGAGCAAGGGCAAGTGACAACACACGGCACAGCTCCTCTTGGAAAGGCATCTGGAGGCACAGCCAGCAGCCAGGTCTTTAGCTTCCTTCTGACTGCCTGGGAGGCTGGCTGTGTTGTCACTTCATCTACATAATAACGAGATGTTAATGATGACTCGGTTCTTCCCATAGCTCATCGCCTGTTGCTGCTGTTTGTTGACGTGTGCACAGGCAATGCACAGGCATCCCCTCCTGTCCTGTGCTCAGTGGTGGCAGATGCTGTAAAGGTCTCAGCTTCAAGTCTCTCACTCGGAGGCTGGGCACGGGGCTTTGGCTTGGCCAGGTCCGTGGATGGTCCTGGGGATGGGAGGAGCTCTCACTCAGAGCATCAGCCACCCCCAAAAAGATCATGTATTGGCTGGTGGGCTATTTTGTGGATGTGTGCCCCATGGGGAAGCGAGGGGTGGTGGGGACAGTGTTAACCCTCACATGCAGGGGGATGCAGTCCCTGGGCATATGTCATCCCCATGTCTCTTCTGCTCCCTGGTGCATTGCCTTTGTTTGGTGAGTCCTCTCCCGCACCAGACATGTTCTTGGGGTATGTTCCCACATGACAGCAAGAAACTAGAGCTGACCCACTCCAGATCAGAGGATGGGGTTTCTACTGTGAGGTTGTTACTTGTGTTGGTGAAGAAACATCCAGGGAGTGCCAGGAGATCCCTGTGCGGAAGATATAGAGTGGAGGCTGGGCCACTCTGTCTGGTCTCTCTCATTTTTACCTTTCTTCCCCAACAAGATGACTGTGGAGTGCAGAAAGAAAGCACAGACAGAAGCTACACAAACACAAAATAAAATAATAATAAAAAAAGGCCATGGAAATGCTGATGGCAATTAATGTATGTTAGAAGTTATGAACTGAAGATAACTGTCAAGCTGAAGCACCTGGGAAAATCTGTGGCTGGCACAACAAAGGGATAATAAAGCATAAATTTTGAAGCATATAAAGAAATAAATCTGTTCTGAATTTGGGAAGAAGCGGGGTGAATAGTACACGAGGATGATGAACTATTTTCCGGTACCTTGACAGATAAGGATGATGTTAAACGGTATTTGTCATCGGTGAAAATGTTTTTATCAGCAAGCATAGAAAACCTGTGCTGAAGAGCTGATTTCCTTGGCCAAGACTATGAACTGCCATTAGGCCTGGAAATGCTGGGGAGATTGCTGAAGGTCAGAAGAGCGATAATGGTCTGCCAAATTGCAGATGGGCGCATGCCTGTAGGCTTGAGACATTGACCCCAATCATAGAAACACTATAAAGGCTGAGATGAGATTCTGTCAAGAAAGAGTGGGAATATATTTAATACTAGTCAACAATGCTAGAGAAAGTAGGTCTCATCTGACTGACCTGATCTCATTTTTTTAAATGATACACAACTTTGATTGATAGTGGTATCTACAGAGTCCTGGTAAATATGTTTCGTAACACTGAGATGGAAAAGCAGTTCCCCCAGAATGAATGAAGCCCAGGCGAAGGGAACGAGGGATCCAGCACCTTCTGAAGAATTATGTTGAAGGAAGACTCTCGCCACAAGAAGATATTTCTCATGGGGTTCCAAAGGAGACTGGGTTTACTGGGTATCCCAAGGACTTTATTTTGAGTGATATGGCTGGGACACAGCTGCAAGAGTTAAAAGACTGGACAAGGAAACAGGTGTCTGGTTCTCTTCCCAGCTTGGCCACATGGTTTCTGGAAACTCTTTTTAGTTTTGCTGCCTGTACGCCAGAAATATGTCTGAATAGGAAAGGGGAAGATTAATGTTTGTGTATCCCTGGCCTGGGGCAGAATATGCTCCACAGCCCGCAAAATGCAAATAGGGTCATCCACGTTCATTACTACTAGATGAAAGTGCACCCCAGTTCAACCTGTGAGCAGCAATGATGTTCAGTCCCACTTTTCCATGAACTAGAGCTGCTGGGGATTAGTGGCACACATAGTGGCTCCACCAAGGATGGTTTGATTCTCCTGGCAATCAGGACCCTGACTGTGTCTTGAGGGTCAGCAAAGAGTAGCCCAAAGCTGTTTCAACAGGGCTCAACCCTCTGTGATCACCTTCCTTAACTGTTTGTCTGCAGACAGGACCCTCACTCTGTGTAAGAACTTGAATTTACATATCATGTATCCCATTCAAAGTTTTTTTTTCCCCTGTTCCTTCTGCTGAAGACACTAAGGATGGCACTTGTAGGTGTGCCCTGCTTTAGGATTTGGGACTGGCCTCCTTTAGGTAGGAGAATGCAGTAACTTTATGCAAGTGTTTTTTCTGCTTCCACTTTGACACTTTATTTGTCACTGTCTCAGAGCTGCAAAAGCTTCAGTTCAAGTGACCTTTTAACATAGAATATTTTCCTCTCTAATTTTTCGTACCTCTCACAGGAGCACATCATACCTCTGTAGTTTCATCAGTGTTTGTGTAACCTGGTGGGCTTATTCCAAAGGGACAGTATGTTAGCAGGTTTTCAGTCTCAGTTTCAGCAGGGATGTTTCATAATCTACTAATGCCAAACTGGAGTCTACAAATCTCTCAAAGTTCCTTTTTAAGAATGTGCTCCCTTTTCCCACCCAGCCATTAGGCCATATCACCCTGGGCTTAGTGCCAGAGGCTTCACACCGAATTTCTGCAGAACAGGTACTAACACCACAGCCCAGTGCTGCCTGCTGCCCGTCACTGCCACGTCGAGCATCGGCTGTCCCCCGTACAGATCGTGTATGCACCAAATGACATATTTAGCAATCATATTCCCTAACAATTCCAACTATCATCATTGGGAACAGCAACACCACTTTCATTTTTCTTCACATAACCAAACAGCCTGAGCTAACCACAAAGCTGATTCTTTCAGAGCCTAGTTACCTGCATAATATCACAGTCTGGAGTTAGCTCTACCTTTTCTTTCTACCTGATTTGTAGCAGTATCAAAAATTGTTTTGTGTTTCCTTTGTAGCATTTGCCTCGTTCCCAGGAATTCAACTTCTTTATCATGATAATATTTTTCCTTACTTCTGCTTTCTCTTTATCTCGTGTTTTCTTTCTTGCTTTGTGAAGTTATGTCCTTAGCAGTATAATTTCTGCCTGAGAGAGGCAAGGCAGGTTTCATCCAACAGATTTAGATGTCTTCAATGCAAATATTTGCTTCTGAGCTAGTCCAGATTCCCTTTATAGTTGACAGAAGCTCTAGATATTTTAATGTACATTCATCTCATCCTTAGGTAGATGCCTATGTTGGGGCAGATGAATCATGCTCCAGAAGTGTCTGTTCTCTCCCCTGGTTGTCAAGGGAGTTGAAGGTGACTAGCTCAGATGGTGACATCTGAGGTGACATGAATCCCACTCTGTGTATAGGAAACGTTCTCAGCCCTGAACTGAGTATTCTGCTTCCCAAAACAATTGCCAAATTATCCTCATAAGGTTTGCTTTTACCTCTCAGTCAGATCATGGAGTCCAACAGTAGAAATGATCTTCCCATTGTCTGATCTGAATTTTAGATCTCTTCAGTCTGACTGGGCTTTCTCATCCATGGTTTTTGCACTTTAGGATGCAGTGGGAAGTCCTACGCCACTGGCCAGTGCTGAAACAGAAAATTAAGATTTATCGCCTAATCAGCGTGATGGCCTGACCACTGAATGCAGTTATAGCTTGAAAGGTTTCTGTATATAATTTTGTTCCTTTCTTCATCCTTTGTGCTTTCTTTCTGCTTTAGTATTTTCATTCCTTCAGTTGTAAAATGATCGTGTTTTTTTTGCAGGTGTTATGCCTCTGTCCAAAACTGGCACTGTCTATGTTTTTGGTTTTATTTTTTTAAAATGTGTACAATCCTTCAGCTTCTCGCAGACTTCTTTAATTGTTTGTTGCTGTCCTGTCCTTGAAATATGCTCATTTGATTTTCCTCTGCACACTCCTTGCATTTTGATAACTCAGTCACCTACAGCTTCATCATCTTTCCCTCCAAAAGTCCTTAAGATGATCTGACAACCAGCAACCTATTGCAGTTCTGCTAAATTTGAGTGAGGATTCAGTTTTCTAGGGTTGGATGCCCATCGTAATTGTCTCAAATTCAGAACTCCAAAAAACTGGGACTCACTCTAGAGTCTGTTCTTTGCAATCTTTCCAGTTGCTCACATGACACTTACTTACCTTTCATACCGCTCTTCTTCCACTAACATAACTGTGTTTTGTTCATTTTTCAAGTATCTCCATCAATCTTCAAGAAAAGACAAACTCTTACCTAAAGTTCTTCCAATTATCTGACACGTTACCAAAGAGAATCAGCTGCTGTTGTACTATTCAATTCTCCACTGCGCTCTTCTCTCACCATCCTTTCCTCTATTGTGTTTTTTTGGTGTGCACTTTGCTACTTTGACCTCATTCCCATGCCATGTTGGGGTCTGACGTGAAGGTTAAGAAGATGACTCAGACAGGAGAAGGAGGAATTTGTGAGGGAAGGAGACATTTCTCGTGCACTGAAGATGCTCAGATCAAACAGTTTGTCTCAGCATCCTGGTGAGCCAGTTGCCTCTAGATGAAGAAAATAATTTGCAGTGAGAAGGACTGGAGGTCATTGTCTTAGAATCATAGAATCA
>VZSF01008481.1:22882-34410 GCA_013398295.1 Chionis minor | reverse complement strand
TCGGGAGCAAGGGGGGGGGCAGGGGGGATGCTCTGGGGAACGATGGCGGTTTGTGGGGCCGGTGTGTCCCAAGGGATGGCACACGTGGGGACTATGTCCCCATGTCCCTTCCCGTCTGTGCCTGCTCCGAGGCCCTGGCGAGGTGGGAAGGTGCAAAAGGACACAGAGGGCACATGGGGGTCCAGGGTGGGCTGGCAGAGTGACGCTGTGTCCCGGGGCAGGGGGGGTGGATCACAGGGGGTCTGTGATCTGCGGGGAGGGAAATCCCTGGGGGAGTTTAGGGCAGGGACCCCTCAGGATGGTTCCACAGGGGTGCGTAGGGAGCTGTGCCCCTCTACCAGGGTGGTCGTGGCTCCTGGCCCTGGGGTAAAAAGGGGGTCCCTGCTCACCCCCCCGGGGGACCTGACCTGGAGCGAGGGGGGTCGATGCACGGCGGGATCAGTGCCGGAGCTGTTATTTAGGATGGGGGACCCCAAACACCCCCCCCTCCCCACCCCGGGTCCCTTGGGTGCCAACTGTGCACCCTGCAAGGGTGCAGGACACAGGTGTTGCCCACTGACCCCCCCGTATCCCTGGGGGTAACAGGCTTTGAACTCAACCACCCCCCCAACCCCCTGGGACAGCTGTGTCCCTCCGTTGTCCCCAACCCCAGGGAGGAGAGGGGGGCAGGCAGCTGCCCTGAAGCTCCCGGGGGCTTTATTCCATCCGTGGAGGGAGTGAAATTTGGGGAGGGGGCTGCCGTGAATGCAAAGGGCTGGGATGTCCCTGCTTCTAGCCTTGCCGCGTGGCAGAGGAGGTGCTTCCAGGGCCATTTCGGGTCATCGTTGGGTCTGCCAGGACATCCCCGGCATCACCCTGGGGACCCCGCTGCCACCAGGGCAGCCCCGGCTGAGCCTCCCTGTCCTTCCCTGCAGGCTGGGCGAGGACATGGAGGAGGACAACCGGACGGAAACCTGGCACCAAAGCCTCCAGGCGGTGCTTAACGCCTTGAACCAGACGCTGCACGGGGTCATCCTCTGCCCCGCCGACCGCCCTGCCGCCACCGCCGCCGCCGCCACCCGCAATGCCAGCGCTCGCGCCAGCCGTCCCGGCCGCAACGACAACGCCTACATGTACATCCTCTTTGTCATGACGCTCTTCGCCGCCACGGTGGGGAGCCTCATCCTGGGCTACACCCGCTCCCGCAAAGTGGACAAGCGAAGCGACCCCTACCACGTCTACATCAAGAACAGGGTCTCCATGATCTGAGCCTGGCCCCGACACCTCGTCCCCTGGGAGCCGGTGGGTTCGCGGTCACCTCGCTGCTCTGCATCCCACTGCGTGAGGGATGAGGCAGAGCTGCTGGCCGGCCCGGCCCCAAAGCTGCTGGCAACCCCCCCCCCACCTCCATGGTGTCCATGGTGTCCCCACGGAGGTGAGCAGTGTGGGGACATCCCGGCCGGGCCACAGCTCCCGTCTGGCAGGAGCTGGCAGGGTACAACCTGTGGGCAGGTCCCGGTCCCGCAGACCCACCTTGGCTGAGCCCCGGGGAACCGGGATGGCGGAGGCAGCTCCTTTCCCACCGTGGCCTGCCGGGGCTGGGAGGGGTCTTCAGGAAGGAAAATTCACCGTTCCCCCGCTCAGATCAGCCAGCGTTGACCTCCGCGGGCTGCCAGCAGCTTCGTGACACGGGCTTCGTGACACGGCTAGTTTTTCTGGTGCTAAAAGCCTGTAATTTTTGAGCCGGGCTGGGCCCCGCTTTCCTGGCGGGGAATTAAAGGAGGTGGCGGTTTCCAGCGGGGTCGTGTTTGCTTCTTCTCTGAGCAAAGTCAGCGTCGGGGAACATCCGTGGGTGCCCTGCGCTGGCTGCCGGAGCCCGGGGGATGCTGTGGGGGCTAAACCGGCTCCCTGTGCGCTGCCGAGGGGGTACGGAGGGATCCCCTGGGTGGCATCGCGGTCCCCGTCCCAGGATACGAGATACTTTCTCCCTGCCGCCGGCCGGGGAGCGTCGCTCGAGCCGCGGGCACACGCTGCCATCATGGCCCAAGTCCGGCCGGAGGCATCTGGCTCCGTGCGTTCCCGAAGGTCTCTCCGGGCTCCGGACGGTGATGCCGAAGTTTTTCCTGTTTCCTTCCTGCTGTCGGCTGTAGCTTTGGCCTTTTGTACCGCAGGTCCCGAATGTGTTTTCCACGGGGCGAGGGTGCAGCGGCTGATGGGAAGGGGATGTTCTCGGGTCCTGCTGGACTCCTTGGCTTCAGCTCCGCTATTAAACTGGCTGTGTTTGGGACTGGTCTGGTGGAGTGGCCGGTGTCCAGCGCAGTAAACATCCCCATCCTTCAAAACAGGCTGTGGGTGACCCAGTCCCTCGCACGTCTTAACCTATTAATAATGGCATAATTAATATCTTTAATTGCAGCTAGATGAGCTGGCCCATCGGGGCCTTTCCGCCTGCGTTCAAAGGCTGAACGCGGCTGTGGTGCCTGAGCCCAAACAGTGACGCCAAACCCTAATCCGAAAAATAATACTGGATGTGAGCACGTTCGGGGTAGGGCTGGAAACCTTGGCACCGCAGGCACCGGGACGGCAGCGGCTCCGCAACCCATTCCTGGTTTCCCACGCGCTCGGCTCGGGCACAAAACCCAGGACAAGGGATTTTTGGGGAGCCCTCGGGGGCTCCCCGCGCCGGGGCTGAGCCCGCTGGGATTTCCGAGCTCAGCGTGTGGTGCCGGCGGGGTTTTTCCAGAGGTGCAAGGGCAAACGCCACCAATGTCCCCCCGGCACCTGGCCCAAGCGGGAAGTGGCTCCGGAGACTGAGCTGTGTTTGTCTTGCAGCGGCAGCGCTGGGAAAGGAAAATAAACCCTTTATCTGCAAATACATCGGGGGAATTGGGCCAAGTGGGGACAGCCGAGACAGCAACCTGCTGCCGGCTTGGTTTGCGTGAGCACGTGCCTTTTTCTCCACCTCCGCGGTGTTTGTCCTCCTCCAATACCGGTTCCTCCGGTGGGATGAGCCACGGAGCAGCCACTCGTGCTGGGGCCAGGAGGGGGGTCCCAGTGATGAGACGGGGGCTGAGCGGTGAGTGTGGTACCCCAAAACCCCGTGGTGATGGGGTCTTCTTGCCTCTCCTGATGGCCACCAGCCCTCACGGGAGTGGAGGAGGCTGGGATGGATCTAGTGATCCCAGAGTCCCTTCTGCTGCTGTGACCGGAGTGGGACAAGTCTGTTACGGGGTGGCATGTCATAAAAAAATTTAAAGTGCCGCTTTCTCCTAATCTAGAAGATCCTAAGGGGGAAGAACACGCCTGCAAGACGTAGCTCCTATGGTGATTGATATTTCCCCGATTTCCTGTCCATCGGCAGCTCCTCCCGTCCGTCCCCACAGTTAAATTCCCACCAGAGCCTGCAGCAGGGCTGGGGGATGCCCTGGGTGCCGCCACCCTGGGGCCTTGAGCTGGACGCCACGGAGCTGGGTGACAAGATGCCACTGCCACCTTGTGGCAGTTGCCTCAGGGTCCCTGTGGCACAGACACCTGCTCCTTCTCTGGGGCACCCTGGTATTCCTGGGGCCGGAGCAGCTGGGTTTGTCCCCACGGGACCCACAGCTCCAAGCTGGCTGGTGTCCCCTTGGGACCCATGTCTCTGGGCTGGGTGAGTGTCCCCATGGGACCCATGGCACCGGGCTGGTTGAGTGTCCCCTTGGGACCCACAGCTCTGGGCTGGCTGGTGTCCCCACTGGACCCATGGCTCCAGGCTGGTTGAGTATCCCCATGGGACCCATGGTTCCAGGCTGGCTGGTGTCCCCTTGGGACCCATGGCACCGGGCTGGTTGAGTGTCCCCACGGGGCCCATGGCTCCAGGCTGGTTGAGTGTCGCCTTGGGACCCGTGGCTCCAGGCTGGCTGGTGTCCCCTTGGGACCCATGGCTCTGGGCTGGTTGAGTGCCCCCATGGGACCCATGGCTCTGGATTGGTTGAGTGTCCCCATGGGACCCATGGCTGCAGGTGGGCTGAGGAGCTCATCCTCAGCAGTCAGTTGTGCTGGGCTGCTAGAGGATGCTCAGAGGGGTAGGGAAACAGGGGGCTACAGGGGAGGACGGCTTTGGGAGCCTCCCAAAAAGGGTTTACTTCAGTTGACAGAGGAAGGATTTTGAGACCGATTAGGTGCTCACCCCAGAGCTCAGAGATTCCTTGCCAGAGCTGATGGGGCCCCGGCCTCGCTCCCTGGGCTGCAGGAGCAGATGAGTTTGGGGTAACGCTCATGCGGTTTGTTAAAATAAGGTGACACAGTCGGGCACACTGAGAGGAGAGCTGGGGAAGCGCTGGCCTTGGCTGAATCACTAAACCCAACCATGCAAATCATAGCTGACTACATTGCAGTTTGAAGCAATGTAGCTAGAAAAAAAAATGAGGGCTCATGGGAAGCCAATTTATTTAAGATTTTTGTTGCTTGGCACACAGCAATGAATTACGGGAGAGATGACGCCTGTAGCACTTGGGTCCTTGGAAAAGGATATCGAAACATGGTGTGTGTGGGAAGTTCAGACTGACCTTGGCTCAGCGAATCAATGGTAGGATTGTTGGAGCGATGGGAATTGCGGAGGCCTGTTCCTGGGACTGCTTTGATGCTGGGCACGCCGATAAGAAATGTGCAAGGTGAAACGGTAGCGGTGCAGGGGCTGATAGCGACGGTATCGCCGAGAGATGCCAGCGGGTATCAGCGGGCGCTCAGCTCACAGCACGAGGTGCCGCCAGCAGTTTGTGGTTTTGTTAAAAAATAAATTAAAAAAACCAGTTAATCTTGGGAAATACTAAAAAAAAAAAAAAAAGAAAAAGGAGGGAAAGGGAAAGTGCTTCTAGTTCATGGCAGGGCAGAGAAGCGCCAGACGAGCGTCCCCTGCACCGCAGCAGAGGGATGTCAAACGAGCATCCCCTGCACTGCAGCGGGTGGACCCCGGACAAGCGTTTTCCTCGTTGCAGCGGGGGTTTTCCCTGCGCTTTCCCGGGGTAACTTCCCCAGGCCCCCCTCGCCTTCCCGGTGGGCTGTTCTCGCTGGTTATGCTCACTGTGCTGGCCGGAGCACGCTGTGAGCTGGGGCAGATGCTGCAGCAGGAATTGACTGAGAGATTCGGTTCATAGATACCACTGGGTGATGTTTATTTGCTAATTAAATAACTCTCAGCTACTGAGTAGTCCTAACGAGCTCTGTTTGTCCCATGCAGAGAGTGGCAACTACAAAAAGCAAGGGGTGGAGAACCCGGGGAGGGGGTTAAGGACAATCAGGTAATCCCAGATACCCGGGATCTCACATACTCCCCTTACAGAAAGTTTTCAGTAGGATTTATCTCAGTTCTACACAACTTACCCCGTACTTTGGGATTATTTGAGGGGATGAATTGGGGTGAAAAGCCCGATCCGTTTTCCTTGCTTGTTCTCCCACCGGAGGCAATCGGCCCATCACATTTCTTTCCTGCAGATGGATGCAGCTGGCGGACAACTGCTCAGCTGAGCACGCACGTGGCCTATTAATACCTAGAGGGGAGGATTAAAAATAACCAGGTCTGCGTTTGGTTTCTGCTTTGTAAAGGACGGGCGTTGATATACGACGGGACTTGAGAACGAAGCCGGCTTCCCCGGGGCGCTGAGGCCCAAGCAAGTGGGAGACACAGCCATTTCCCCCAGCGAAACAGCAGCCCTGGAAGGAGCCCACGCTCCGAGCAAAGGGACAACGCGGAGAGCTGGATCTGTGCCTGCTCCAGAGGGGTGCTGGGGACAGGAGATGCTCACCACAGCTTTCCCACACCTACGCCTGCCACCGTAACCCGCTGTGCTGCTCAGCCTCGGTAAATACCGTCGCCTCTGGGCGCAGCCGCTGGATCCAGCCCTCCATAAAGCGCTCCGGCTGCATTTGCTGGCTGCAGCGGCACCTGGGAAGCGGGGAGACGGCAGCAGCGGCGAGGAGAGCTGCACCCTGCCCTCCCGTCGGGCTGACAGCCGAGGTTTTTCCAGCGGCAGCGCTGAGCTGCACATCCCATATCGCTTTGGAAGTGTGGGTATTTAGGGTGTGCTGCTCCCGAGGAAGCTGAGGAGCGTGTCGTCAGTGCTGGAGGGCGCAGGATCAGGCCTTCCCGGGGCTGAGATTGCGAAGCACCAAGCCAGGGGCAGCTGCAGAATTTGAAAGCCATTTCCTAAGGGCAGCGGTCCCTGCTGCATCCTTCCCACCTGCCAGCCCGCTCCCTTTCTTCGTGCTCCGCCCGCAGAGCGCCTGCGCTTCTCCAGGACAAAGCACTCCGGCTGCGAGACCCCGGATAGGATTAAAACTGTGTCGTGGGGTTGGGCTGGATGGGCTCAAGCAAGCCGGGCCACAGACGTTCCCTCTCTCCTGCCGAGCAGCAGAGAGAGAAGAAGAGAGATTAGTTTAGTAAGAACTAAACTACTTTCATGAAATATAAAGAATAAAATAACAAGAAGAAAATAATGGAATATATACAAAACCGTATCAAGCTCCCAGGATGACAATCACGTCACCAGCAGGCACTGGGGAAGCCCCAGACTGTACTGAGCAACGGAAGGGAACTGGATTCAGGAACACACGGGTCGGGATCAAAGGCAGACAAACCGACGGAGTCCTCCTCAGACGCCGGCCATTGAAGAAGGAAAGCCAGAGCCCCAGCAAGAGCAAGAGCCCCAGCAAGAGCAAAATCCCAAGCAAGAGCGAGAGCCCAAGCCAGAGGGAGAAGGAAGGGCTGACCCTTTGATCCCTCAGCTTTTTTTATCCTCAGCATGATGCAGATGGGATGGAATACACTGTTTGGTCAGTTTTGGGTCTCCTGTCCGCTCCTCCCCACAGGTGGGACCCCTCTACGCTTCTCCGCTTCCCACCCTCCAACGGGGCAAATAACAAAGTTGGCTGCCCGTGGTCGTTACAGCAACGAGGATAAGCCAGGGCCTCCCTGCATCCCATGCCTCGGCATCAGCTGTAACCATGGGTCTTATCGCTCTGAGAAAGAGCAGTTTTCTGCACAACATGCTGCTAATTTCAGCAGTTAGAAGAGGCCTGGTTAGAAAGCAGAGTTACTGAACAAAACTGGTCCTGTTTTACCTCAAACCAGGACAAACTGGCATGCGGGCCCAAGAAAGGCACCTGCCCCTCCCCGTGCAGCACACTATCCGCTGGCCGAGACGTCATGATTGCCTGCGTCGTGCTGCCTTTCCGGCAACACGCTGCTTGAGAGAGGGCGAGGAAAGGAGGGGAGTCGCTGTGTTATTACCAGGTAGCCCGAGAGGCCCAGGAGAATGGGGTATTCAGGACACATAAATAATAAATCACAAGATGCGCCGCCGAGCAAGGGCACGCGCAGCGCCGGCTCAGCCGCCAGCTGGAAGGATGCGCTGGGTTCATCCCGCACAACCCCAGCTCGCTGCAGAAACGGGGGCAGAAACCCAACCTGGAATATCGTGGGAGCCCTGGGCCGTCTGCAGGCAATCCGGAATAAATCGCGCGTGGGAGAATTGCCATGGAAACACTGTACCGGCGAAGGGGGGGGGTTCAGCCCCCAGGGTCTTCGTCGGAGCTGTGGAATCCACAGAGCTAATCCGGTTTGTTGTGGCTGAGGATTTGGTCTGCAGTACGGGATTGCTGAGGATGCGAACGTGACCGTATGGAGCTTTTTTAAGCCTGATGTGCGGTGACATCACCGCGTGCTCAAGCCTTTCTTCTGCAGAAAAAAAAACCCCAACGCATGAAACACGTTGGTAAGAACAAAATATGTGGATGATCGTTCAGGGGTACGATGCCGAGGCGCTGCAAAGCCAATCCTGCCAGGAGTTTTAAGCGTTTAAGCATGCGAAGGAGACTGGATACGCTCCCTACCCCTGCGTCGCACAACTGCCAACCCCAAACAGGAGCTTTGTGTTATTATCGAGTCTCTATTAACTTCCATCAATTTGCGTTAGAAGAAAACTCTCATTTTTGGGGGCGCAGACAGCTACCTGCCGTTTCACAGTTGCAATCAGGCTACATGTGGGAACTCTGGGTTTTGTAACAGCGGCACAGCGAGCAGGGCCTTTCCCTGAACGCCCAAGCAACACATGCACACAGCCATACCCATGCCTATGTGGATGTACACGCTCGTTTTGGCTAGGGAGAAGTCATTCCCCCTGGCTGAGCCTGGCCACAGTCCCTGCTGGCTCTGGCAGCTCCCAGCACACGAGCCAGCGGCTGCCAGCAGCCTGTCAGCCCTTCTCCTCCCAGCCCGGCTCATGTTCATCGCTGGCAACGTGGCCTCTCCTGCGGTTTTTAGCCCCCAGACTGTTTGCTGCTGCTCAGTTTGGTCTGAGCACGCTGTGCCTCAATTAGGCGAAACGATAGGCGAGGGTGAGAACTTACAAACGCTGCCTTTCCTTCCCTCGCATGTTAATTGCCAGCTTTCTGGCTCTCCTCCACAGCCAGAAGGACTGGAAAATGTGTCGTTAATAACAGATGAAAATAGAGCTTTCTGCTGGTGGCACGCGCAGCCAGTGAGTGCAGGGAGAGCCTCTGCAACCACCCCAAAGTGGCCGGGAGAGCCGTGATGTTCTGGGCCGCAGCTCACCACGTGCCAGAGTCGCGCTGGCTTCTTTGCTCTCGCTCTCCGCGACAGCACGGAAGCAGGTGGCAGTCAGGGTAACTTCCCTGCAACAACATAATCAGCTTTACTAATTCTTCTGGTGGCCGCTTAACCCTCAAATACATGGGACTTGGTTGTCATCTCCTGTGAGGTCAGTGTTTTCTCTAAGCAAACACAGCAAATCTCTGTAAGCGCGATCTAAGCCATATCACCTATAATCTTTTTATACGATTGCCCTACTCGGGAGCTGCTCGGGCTGCCTGGCATCTGCTACATGCACCGTGGTGCCTTGGAGCTAGTTAACCAAAGTCCTCTTGAACTGGGAAATATTTGGAAACCAGACAGTCACTGACTTCGGATGCACTGGTGAGATCCTGAGAAGTTTCAAACCCTCCATGCTGTGGTTATTCCTGGTAAAGAAATAACAGGTGGAGACTTTTATCTTCTAGAGGCTAGTTTATCTGTTCCTCAGGGAATTCATCACCAAGGAGCATTGACATCTGAGAGAATGAGAATTCTCCTATCTAACATCTGAAGGGAAAATCCCGCTTTTAATCATGGGTCCGTAGCTGAGCACTGTTAGCGCAGGGTGTGGGCACGGCTGCCACTGTTCTGCGTGAAATCACTCACTGAGGTTCAAGGTTTCATGTGCAGAAAGAGCCTCCCTGCTCTGATGGCAAAAAAAAATATCACCAGTCAGAATAATTTAAAGGTTTCATTAAGCACGCAGGGGGAAAAAAAAGGAGGCAAGGATTGAAGCATTTGAAGTATGAGGTTTCATTTCAACAGCATCTCTTGCTGCCTTTCCAAATCGCTGCAGAGTTTTTGTAAGAAATGCTCCTGTTGGGCAGGCTTTGGAGATATATTTAACATGGCCACTGTCCTTCTTTTGGGGAAGGGGAAACAAAGGTTTTATGGGCTGCAGCTCCTGTTATGCAGGGGTCGAGCCTTCCTTCCTTGAAGGCAAAACATAAAGGAGAAAAGAGCAGTAAAGGCATGAAAAGCAGGTGCTGCGCCCCACGCTGACTCTCAGGTGCAAATTCACTGTAGGAGCCACCCTTGTCAGCTATTTTGGGGTCTGGAGAAAAAAGCCAGCGCCTGGCTGTTTGGGATGTGGTTTTTAATCAGACTGCTGGCCTCAGGATGGCATCAGCGCTGCTACAGATGCCACCTCTTCATGTGGAGATGTGGGAGAAAGAGGGAAAAATAAGAACGGGAGAGGAAACAACATGGGGAGTGAGCGGCATCCGGTAGAGAGGCCCATGGGGTGAAGCCAGAGCTGGTGGGAAGCGTGGAGCCGCGTCGTCCTGCTCTGGGGCTGGGCTGGCAGGGTCACCTCTGGCTTGTGGTCCTGCAAGGCCCACGACACGGCAGCTCTGGTCGTAGGGCCCTTCCCTACCGCCTCGCAGGCCCACTCCTTCTCCAAACAATCCCGTAAATCCAGCCAGATGGAGTACCCCACTCATTTACTGTTCGAGTCATCTATTATGCCCGATTTCCTCACTCTGACTCATTTTATCAGTGTTCAGACAAGAGCCTCCTTCTACACCAGAAACAACCTTAGGAAGAGTCCTTTAGTGATAACAGAAGGCTTATGTGGACTTACTTCTGTCTTACTATCTTTATCTTCTGTTGATTTCTGCCAGTAATCTACTGTAATAGACCAATTTAACACACCTGAGTCAGACTCTAGACCAGAGGATTTGTTTGTGTCTGCAGCCAAGAAAGAGGTTCCTTCAGGCCACGGACTTGAGAGCTTCAAAAGGGAGAGATGATAAATTCAGATTTCTAAGCTTTCTTATGATGGATCGTTCCCTTCTATATTTACAGTTTTCAGCAAGAACCTTTGCTGTGCTGCTTGGGTATCCCAAACCGCCTCCCCAGACCTTTGTCATCCCTCCATTGCGTCTTCCTCTCCCTTCACTCCCTCTTTCCACCTCCCCCAGGAGCCTGTGCCGCTCACAACCCCGGCAGCGTCACCTCCAATGTCCCCCGGGCAGCAGTCCCACCGCTTCGGCCTTTTTTCCGGAAGCCTCTCATCCCTCTGCAGTGCCTGCTGTCACTATGGCAACCTCTGTGAGGCTGCCTGGAGGGATGAGGATGCTCTGCGGGATGAGGATGCTCCGCGGGATGTGGATGCTCCGCGGGATGTGGTCACTGCCGCAGCCTTCTGCTCGGAGACTGGCAATTCAACCAGAACCCAAGCGGCCTGGGATGGGGAGATGGGGGTTACGATTTTCCTCCTAACGGCAATTTAATCGCTGCTGAAGCCCGTCTGGAGGCGCCTCTATCAGGGAACTTTTCCCCTGGGGTAGCAGCATTTCAGTTATCCTTTCAGAGGGAAGAGACGATGCGCCTGGCAGTGTGGTGTCCCACCTCGGAGGCCAAAGGCGGGGAACAGCCAGGGGTTTTTAGCTTTTCCTCACCCCGATGGCCTGGCAGGCAGAGAGCGCCTCTTCGGCGGGGCGGCAACAGACAGCCCGCACGTTTTTCCCTCCATCAAGCAAAAGGAGGGAGCCTCCACCCTGCCCGCTCGGCCTTCGCCCTGCCCAGGCCTCCCGCAGGCCAAGCGCTGTGTGACAACGAACGGCGACGCCCACGGGGCCGGTACCGCCATCCCGGGGAGCCCAGGCGGGAGTAAGAAGGAGCCGGGATCCCTGAGGGGAGACAGAGCTCCCGCGGAGGGCGGGCGGCGGCAGCCGGACCGGCTGACGGGAGGCAGGACCGCTGCGCCCCCAGGCCCGGCCCGCTTCCCTCACCCTGAGGCGGCCCCGGGCGCGCCGCGGGGGCTGCCGGGAGTTGTAGTTCCTCCGCGCCCGCCCTGCCCCGCCCCTCCGCGGCCTGCTCCGGGCGGGACGGACTACACTTCCCGTCATGCCTTGCGAGGCGGCGGCGCCGCGATTGGCGGGGCGCCGGCGCGGGGGCGGGGCCTGGGTTGTTGTGG
>VZSF01008481.1:0-22370 GCA_013398295.1 Chionis minor | reverse complement strand
CTTCTCCGTCCTCCCGGGCCTGTTTTGTCATCGGGCCCGTCACCTGTGCCGTCTCCTTCCCACCCTGCCCGGTGCCGAGGGTGGCCTTTGGTCCCTTCTCCATCCCCGGGGCCCTCTGTGTGCCCTCAGCGGGGCCCTCTCCCCTGAGATTGGAGGGGGGGGTGGGGGGGTGGCAGGTGCCCTTTGGAAAACAGCCATGAGGACCTGGCCCCATCCGCAAAGGCTGCCCTGACCGAGAAATTCTGAACCTGGGAGAGGGACACAGTGAGGCATGTGGCCATCCGAGGGCTCTCCCTGCTGAAGGGGTGGTATGATGTCATCTTACTGACACATGGAGTACGGCACCTGCTTCGGTGTTGCTACGGCTTCACCACTTCGTTAAGATGGGAATGTGCATCTTGTGAAATTGGCTTGAAGGAAGGATTGTTTAATGGCTTAAAATGCAGCTAGGGTCATATGGCTTCATGNTGGCTCCACTCCCTGATCCCGAGTCCCTGCCCAGCTTTCCTGAAGCCCCTTTCAGACACTGGCACGGTCTCCCCGGAGCCTTCTCTTCTCCCGCCTGAACCCCCCCAGCTCTCCCAGCCTGTCCTCCCAGCAGAGGGGCTCCAGCCCTCCCAGCATCTCCGGGGCCTCCTCCGGCCCTGCTCCAGCAGCTCCGTGTCCTTTTGCTGTTGGGGATTCCAGACCTGGACCCGGGATTCCAGGCAGGGTCTCCCCGGAGCGGAGCAGAGGGGCAGAATCACCTGCCATCATTTGTTTTCCTTCGTGCTCTGAATTTAACGCCCTCCCCAGGAAAGAAACAGGCTCCAGAGGTCTGAGTTCTGGCATGCTTTCTTCCTTTTTACCTCCAGCAGGGTGTCAAGAGGACTGCAGGCTTGGTTAGTTCTGATTAAACCATCCAAGGTAAATTTAAGGCCATAATAATGACATGATATTGGAAGTTATTTTGCTTAACTTGTTATTGAAAAGGTTACTTTTCTTTTCAGCTGGTTTGTCCAAACATCATGGCCTGTGCTTTAAAAAAAATCTTGAAGATGGGGGAGGGTAATCTACCAGTGCATCGGTGGTTTAGGTTTCTGTCTGAGGCTTTTTTCTTTCTTTTTACTTTAGAGTGATTGTCAACGTGTTTATACTGTTTCCTCTTTAGTTTCATCGCGTCATGATCAAAGCAGGAGGGCTACAAGTAAACTCTATATGACGGCCCTTAGATGAGCTCTCTGCTACTTGGAAATATGCTCTCTTCTTTCCTTTTTGCAGGAATTAACACGAGCCATCTGTGCATTCTGCGCCCAGAGCTGCTGTTGTGAAAATATCTGGGAACAGTGGCATGGGGGAGGGAAGGAGTGGAAAACGGAGATAGCATTCCTGATAATACACTTGGCAACCCAGGTTGAACTTTAGTAAATAGGTTTTTTTTTTAATATAACTTCCGATTAGAGTATTGAAAGGTGTTTGGTTTTTTTTTTTAATAGATTAATATGTTTATCCTAAAAATGTGTGCAGTAGGAGAACTTAGTTTTTAATGCTAAGGAATACTGAGGAAAAAATATTTTGATTAAAGCCAGCAATAGTGAAGTATTACTGTTTCTGTAGCTCCTAAGGCTGAAATGAACCAATAAAATACAAACTGAAGAGTCAGTTTGATTGTACCTGTTTACCTTTGCTTCCCGAGGTGATAATCCTGACCTTGCCTGCAAGGCTGCTTGAGGTTATTACTGGCAGAGATTTCAAAGAGAGTTAGTCTGAATTTTGAAAATTCCAAATTGCCTGGAGAAGGAGGGCTCTGTGCTCCTGCAGGAGAGGGGCTGCACGGCTGGGGCACGGGTGGTCTTGGAAGCACTTGCTATGTAGAGGATGGAAAGGAAAGAGGTGATGGTGGTGAGGGGCAGGAAGGTGAGGAGAAACCTGCAAGTGCAGCGTGAGGAGGGGTTTATTTGTCCCATGTCCTTGTATTTCACCAGAAACCTGGGAAATGAGGTCTCTGTAGGTTTGCTGCTTATCAAACAGCTTGACAAGGAGCTGTCTCTGTCTCACCCCTTCCCCACCTGCAATTGCCTTGGCCGTAGGGACTTTTACTGCCTCTGATCAAGTCAAAAATCTATGCGCTCTGCAGCTGTGTGTAGCTGTGGGGAGCTTTTGTCCTCTAGCTTAATTGAAAATGACTCACTGTAATTAATTCTTAGAGCTGTGCTCTTCATCCTTTTTGATTTGGGTATACGTGCTAACCTCTTCTAACACCGTAACTAATTACGGGCTGGGGCATGGGTGGAGGAAACCTGACCATAGGATAATTTTTCTGCTTTCCTCCTCTCTTGCAGCAGTATTGAACATCTTCATTAATGCTTCTAGTAACTGGCCTAAAGGAAGCTCACGAACTAAATCTCCCTCCTTTCCCATTCTCTCTCCTTAATTGCTGTGTGTTTACTTTTGTCTTGGAGGCACAAGGCACTCGCCTTTTGTTCGGTCCTCATTGGTAAACTCTGTGAACAATTAGTCATTGTTCTATATTTTTTTTCCCTTTAATTCCTCTTCATCCACTCTCTAACTTCCCTATTGTACTTCCACATCTGCCTTGAGTCTCCTACAGGAGTCTGGCTTGTGCAGGAAGCTGTGTCAGAGCAGTTGTCTCCAAGAAAACCGCTTCTCTTTAGAGCGAATGGTAGAATTTTGGACCTCGGTTGGAGCAGTGATTTTTTTTTTTTTATGAGCTGAAGTGGCTTTCTGGAGCGGTAAGAACGTGCTACACGCAGAGTGGCACGGAGATGCGCTCTCAGTAGCTGAGCATTTGCTCTACGTAGAGCAGAGGAGGTTTCAGTGTAAGTCTGAGGGTCAGATACTGGCTCAGCAGCTGGTGGCAGAGAACAGGATGATGAAGATTCTGACCTACTTAACGAAAAACACGGTCTGACAGAAAGATTCACAGCTTTGCCTGAAAGTCAGAGTGAACAATGGGTGCCCTCTTGCTTTCCTTCGGTTAGTCCTCGCTCTGTAAAAACAAAGCCTAAGCTCAAGCTGTTGGCTGCTGGTTTATTAATTAGCCCTGTAGCATAGCTGGCAGGGCTCCTGTTCCCGGCTGTGCTCAGCGTAGTCTGGCTTTGCGCATCTTCAGTAAAGATGGGGAGGAGTGTTCCTACGCAAACTATTCCTGGGCTGTGGAGCGTACCTGGGAGAAGGGGGTGTTCTGTGCTTACTACAAAGGCGCTGTTAGAACGTCACGTGGGGGGAGAAAATTGAATTAGTTCTCCAGGAGCTACATGCGCAGGCCCCTTTTGCTCTACTCTCCTTTTACTTTACTAATTGGTGGACTCATTGTCAGTGCACAAACGTAGCACGAGTAGCTTCCTACTTGCTAACAAGGTGGCTTGGTTGGTTTTAGGGCTCTTTTGGAGTGCCCCTCAGTGGTCTTTTAACTTTTGTGACTTAAAATACCTTTCAGGAGAAAATGGGCTTGGTAGTTAGAGACCTATAACCTGTTTCTGTCATTCAACTGGCAATATTTTTTCTTACTAAGACTTTAAAGTGAATTTTTAAGAATAAAAATGGGAAAATAAAGCCTAAGAATTGGCCGCAAGTGAAATTCTTCAAAATTACATGTATGCATTGCAAGCTTTAACATTAAAACCTGGAAGATAAATTTGCAACTTATTTAAATAATTGATTCGGGGTAGGTTGGGGCACAAAACCCGTCTTGGTACAACCAATGCTCCTGAGAGCACGTAAACAACTCTGTGAAAAGGGGGGAAGCTCTGAAATGGCACAAGTACTGTGCTTTAGTGCCTGTTCCAAGACATTGAACTGTATGAATCGTGTCAGGATAGTCCTGAATACTTCATGGCATTACTGCCAGTCCAGAAATAAGCTATATTGTGGTCTGTGTTGTCACGGAGGCAGGGAAGGATATTGCCATTGTGTGTTGACACACTCTCACTTCCAGATACCAGAAATAAGAGTTGAGCATTAAGACTTGCTTTGCATAAACTGGAACTCCCTTGTGTTAGGTACATCTGAGTTCATAAATATAAGTATTCTGTATGATGTAGGATCTTTTGTGGGTTGTTTTTTTTTTTTAAACTGCTGTGCTACCCGTATTTGGGTGGTCTAACGACTTTAAAATTTTTATTCTGTGTCAGATCGTAATGAGAAAATTGCAGAAAGGAGGTAGTCTCACCCTTCCTTATTGCTGTACTTCCCGCCTCGCTACCTGCCTGAGCTGCTGCAATATCCCCGCTGTTGTTCAGGGCCTGGATCCAGGGTGGCGGGGGGGAAGGGAGTGGATTTGTTATTGATCAGACTCGCTGCAGCTGCATAAATGTTTTTCCTGACACAAGAAAGGGGCCAGCGCGTTAGTGGGAGCAGTCTGGGAATGTGAGACCAGCCTCCTTCAGCGGCAGTGGGCTATAAAGCAGTACTACCATGAGTTTCAATCCAGTTTACTTAAACAGACATGCGGAAATGGCTGTAAAAAAAAAAAAAAAAAAGCTGTTACGTAAGGTTTTTTGTTTCTTGCTTTGTACTGGGCCGATACAAAAGAGATGCCATGGCTGCTGCTGGCCTGCGCCGCTGGCTCCTGGGGAGCCCTGCAGCACCCAGCCCTGGTGTGGGCCACCCACCCACTCACCCACCCAGGAAGAAGAGGCTTTCTCTGTGCAGCTTGTGGATTTATTCATAGCTAAATTTTATATATGTGTATTTGTATATGTGTGCACATCACATACGTATCGTCAAATCACGGAATGGTTTAGGTTGGAAAGGACCTTGAAGACCACCTAGTCCCACCCCCCTGCCCTGGGCAGGGACACCTCCCACCACACCAGGCTGCTCCAAGCCCTGTCCAACCTGACCTTGAACCTCCAGGGATGGGGCAGCCACAGCTTCTCTGGGCAACACCAGCCAGGGGCTCCCCACCCTCGTGGTGAAAAACTTCTTCCTCTTCCCGTTTAAAGCCGCTACGTGCCCTTGTAAAAATGCCCTCTCCAGCTTTCTTGTTGGCCCCATTCCGATACTGGAAGGCTGCTATAACATCTGCCTGGAAAAGAAGGGCTCGTCCGGGATTTGAACCCGGGACCTCTCGCACCCTAAGCGAGAATCATACCCCTAGACCAACGAGCCAGTGTATGCACACTTATATGCACACTTATATGCACACTTATATGCACACTTATATGCACACTTATATGCACACTTATATGCACACTTATATGCACACTTACTTATATGCAGACTTATATGCACACTTATATTTAAAGATGCATAAATAGAAGGAAACGAGGACAGCAAGGAACAACCCCAAAAGGTTACCATAAGACAGCACAAACTGGCAGAGCAAGCTGATGGGTTTGTGAATCAGGAGCTGTATTTTGAGGAACTTTATTTTTGAGCAACTTGCACTGCAGGTGGGTGGTGGGGTGGGCTGTGGGGATTCTCTAGTTGCCGGTAGGGTCGTGGAGGGGTGCAGAGGTGTAGGGTGGTGGGGAACTTCTAGCTACCTGTAGGACAACGCCGGGGTACGGACACGGGGGAATACAGAGGTGGTAGGTGGTCTGCAGATACTTTTGCCCTCAGCTGTGGGGAGTTTCCAGCTGCCTGTAAGGCCGTGACGGGGTGTGGAGGTGGTGGGTGGTAGGGTACAGAGATGGTTGGTGGTGCAGTGCTGCCTTTGTCCATGTCTGTGATGAGCTTCCAGCTGTCTGTAACGCTGTAACGTGGTGTGGAAATGGAGGGAGGTGCAGAAATCACATTGTCCTTAGCTCTGGGGGGGTTCTGGCTTCCTGTAGGCCCGTGATGGTGTATGGAGAATGTGTATGGGGCGGAGCCACAGGTGTCTGTGGCTTTGGGGAGCTTCCAGCTGCCCGATGGCCCATGATGGGGTACAGGGGCAGTGAGTGATGTGATGATCCCTTTGTCCTCTGCTGTGAGGTGCTTCCAGCCACCTGTAGGACTATGACAGGGAAGGAAACCCACGCAGCCCCAGTCTGTACTGCATCACAGACCTACAGGCAGCTGGAAGCTACACGGAGCTGAGGACAAAGGGATCTCTGCACCACCCACCATCTCCAAACGCCATTCGTCCACATTCTCTGAGCCCTGTTGTGGTCCTACGTGCAGCTGGAAACTCCCTGCAGCTGAGGACAAAGGCAGCTCCAGACACCTACGTACCCCATCACCTTCTCCATAACCCATCATGGGCCAGGTTAAAATGGAATTAAAAGCAGCGGGTCCGATCTACTGCCCAATCTTAAAGACTTGTGCCGCTGAGATTTGCGGGTTTGAAGGCTAAATTCTGGAAGAAAAATACTTGTCAAGTTGACTGGAGGTAATTCTTCACACATTTGAGATAAAAGACATATCCAGCGCCCAACCCTGCATCCACGAGCTGCTGACTGCACTGAGAACATCTCAGTGTGAACCGTGGTTCTCTCATTTTCCTCTTCCCGATGCGAACCAGAGGGAATTTTGCCAGGGCCTGTTCTGTGCTACGTGCTCCAGTTCGACAGGGGAACAAAATACATAAATTAACTTCCATCTCCTTGGGTTCACTTCAACAGTCTTATCTTTAACTGACAAGACTGGAGGCACGAAATGAAACACAGGAGGCATCCTCGAAACACCGGGAAACACTTTTTTACTGGGAGAGTGACTGAGCGCTGGCACAGTTGCCCAGGGAGCTGGTGGAGTCTCCATCCTCGGAGATGTTCAGTAGCTGTCTCGACCAGGACCTGGGCAACTGACTGTCAGCGTCTCTGCTTGAGCAGAGGGGTTGGAAAAGATGACCTTTGGAGGTCCTGTTGTGTAAAACAAAAATCTCCTTAAACTTGTTTGTATGAACTGTACAAAATCTCCCACAAAAATAGTAGTAGTGAAATGAATGCCAACAGAAGGATGTTGCCTTGTTTACTGGATGCAATCTCACCCTGACCCTCGGGAAGGGCTGAGAACCAAGTGAAATCTGTGAACTGTCTCCGATCGTTGAATAACACCGTGATGTGACCTGCTTTGCCTGTGACTTCTCCACCTGGGAGTCCTGGTGGACAACAAGTTGCACACGAGCCAGCAATGTGCCCTGGTGGCCAAGAAGGCCAGTGGCATCCTGGGGGGCAGCAAGAGGAGCGTGGCCAGCAGGTGGAGGGGGGTCACCCTGCCCCTTCCCTCTGCCCTGGGGAGGGGCAGCTGGAGTCCTGTGTCCAGGGCTGGGCTCCCCGCGTCAAGAGGGACAGGGAACTGCTGGGGAGGGGACAGCAAAGGGCCACGGGGATGCTCAGGGGCTGGAGCATCTTTCCCATGAGGAAAGGCTGAGGGAGTTGGGGCTCTTGAGCCTGGAGAAGATTGAGGGGGATCTCATCAATGCTTATCAATATCTGAAGGGTGGGTGTCAACATGGGGCCAGACTCTCTTCAGTGGTGCCCCGTGATGGGACAAGGGGCAACGGGCACAAACTGGAACACAGGAAATTCCATCTGAACATGAGGAAAGACTTCTTTGTTCTGTGGGTGGCAGAGCACTGGAAGGGGCTGCCCAGAGAGGTGGTGGAGTCTCCTGCTCTGGTGATACTCAAAACCCACCTGGACACCATCCTGTGCAACCTGCTCTGAGTGACCCTGCTCTGGCAGGGGGGCTGGACTAGATGATCTCCAGAGGTCCCTTCCAAGCCCCACCATTCTGTGATTTTTCCTGTTTCGTATGCTGAGCCACAGAATTAAATTAAAGGATATCAAGCTGTACTTCGGTGTGCTCCTCTTGCCATTAGTGTTTGCTCTTGTGTTGCCCTCCTTTCTGAAACGGGACTGCGGGTCCCTAATCAGAGAATTGCTAATTCGCAGCTTTTACAATTCTTCCTCACAGACACAGGTTTCCAGGTTTTAGCATTCCTGAGAAAGCAGCACAATGTGCCTGTCCCCCTCTCTTGCGGGGAAGCAGCGCGTCGGCGGTGCAGCCTGCAGATGCGTTTTGCAGCACGCGGTGGCTGTAGACGTGCTGTTTGTGGCTTCGTGCCCTCCTGGGGGGGTGGACGCTGTTAATCCTACGTAGTGCTTGACTCAGCCCGTCTCGTAGGGTACGTGTAGCCTCCCCGCCTCGGGAACGCATCGATCTTGGTAGCTCAAAGTGGTGGTGGGGTGGTGGTTTTGACAGCGTAGAGACTTGGGTCCTATGTACAGGGGTTGTATGATGTATGGGGGAGGTACAGGGCCTTTGGGGACAGTATTGGAGGACTGTTTTTTGTGCGTGGAGCAAAACTAGTCCCTGGTTCTCTCCAGAGAGGCAGAACGGGTATAGACTGTACCTAAAATGTTCTTTCAGCCTGGCTTCTTCCATTCTTAGGGGCTCCCTACCAGAAGCAGCTGGCGTGGAGGTGGTGTGGCGTATTGGGGGACCAGGATTTGAGAATACGACAGAACAAGACAAACTCGTAACGTAAATGTACCCCCATTGGGTTGGCAGAGACGAGGGATGTTCTGTAGGGAATTTTTTGCCTCTCACTACCTATAGCCATGCGTAGAGGCTGTGATTTACTCTACCATCACCTTTCCCTCTCCCGCTGCAGTAACTGGCCTGAGTAACTGCTTATCTGCAGTTACCAACTGATTTTCACATAAAAATGTTGCTGTGGTTGCTGAGTAGAAACCAAACATTTCTTGCTTAACAAGAGGTAATAAGAACCTACAATTTTGAAGAGAAATTGTAAATGAGAACTTGATGCAAGTGCCACCGGTCCTAAGTTGTGTATGTAAGGTGATAGCTGCGCCGTGGCCAATGCTGTCTGTTAGGAATTCCTACAAATAGATACTCTGGTGTGTTTGGGACTTAAGGACTGACCCTGATTTTATTTGGAAAAAAGCTTAAACCAATTGCTGGTGAAAAACCAAAGGCTGGCTGGCAAAGCTTGATGCACTTAATTTTTCCACTTCTCCAGGCTACGTATGCAAAGAATGTCTGCGAAACAAAAACCGATTGCTATGAGAGTTGTAAACTGCCACTTATTTTGACAGGATATTAGCTTTGAAACCTAACTCTGGCAGTAAGTACACATTATTAACATGATTGGGAGCGAAAACGCCCGTAAGAAATCCTCAGCTAATGCCCTTGTTTTCTAACTCTCCAGTTGTTTCAGATTATGTATCCTGATGAGCTCCAAAAAAAGTGTAATTCTGTCTCAGTAGGCAGCTGTGCAGTACATGGAAAACTGCAGATGGAGCAGCGTAACGCTGAATTCAGCAGAGAGTATATTTTTTTATTTAGTAAAATTTCAAGTCTTTCTTAAACGTGTTGATGTTGCAGAGTCTCAACTGCTCCATTAGACATGCAGCAGGACATGACCGTGCAGTTCTGCCCTACGTCTGATTCTGGCAGCAAATTTGTATGAGTAGTTGTTTAAAGTGTATCTCTCATCCCCAGCAGGCTCATCCCCTTTTCTCTTCTTAAAAGCAATTATAACCACTTTAAAATTTAACTAATATTCGTGTATTGTAAATATTCATACAATTAATACATATTGTAAATATTGTAAATATTCCTGTATCCTGTCATGTAAAGTTCCTGACTGAGAACTAAGGTCAGAAACAACTCAGGTAACTTGCAAAAAACCATTTTATGAGGAAGTAGTATTAGCTTTCTAGAGATGGCGTGTATGTATATTAGTATAATAGTGCTATAGAAAAAATAATGCAGATTTTTTTTTTTCTGGTGCTTGTGTAAGTGCAGAACCACGTTCAGCCTCTTACCCACGTAGCGGCCTGTCTGTCTCTCTGTCCTAAATGCTACTCGTTTCCATTTCTCTGTGAGAGTGAATCTGAAGAGCGGAAGGGGAGGTTCTGATAGTCTCGCTCTCTCTCCTCCCAGCTCGTTAGTAACGCAAAACCCCACGCAGTGAGGAGGAGAGGAGAGGACTACCTGAATGCGCTCGCTAGAGCCTCCTTGAAATGGGATAGGGAAACGTCGCCTGACCTCTGGGTGCTCTTCGCTTCCCGCGTATCAAATGGCGAGCCTCAAAGCTATTTAAAAATGAAGAATGCTTCACGAATTCGCGTCTTAAAATGGTAGATAAACGTCTCTGAGGATGCTCGCATCGTGTTTGTAGGTGCTGCCGGATTGGGAAGCGGAGAGTTGAGGGCAGAGCTGCTGGTTGGGGGGATGCAGACAGGCTAGGGGAATGGGAATTTGACATTAAGTTAAATTCAATGAGGACAGGCTGCGCTGTGGGAAGGAGGAACGCCCTGCACCAGTACTGGGAGTCTCTGTAGGCAGGAGCCTGTGGCCTGCCCTGACAGTGGAGGAGGCTGACAGCATTCTGGGCCATTGTCACGAGGAATTATCTCCCTTTACCCAGCACTTGTTCCCCTGCATCCAGATACTGCATCTGGCTTTGGCCTCTCTGGTACAAGATAGATACGGACAAACTGGTGCAAGTTCAGCAGAGGGGCTCCAAGATAGAATCATTGAATCACTTGGGTTGGAAGAGACCTTCAAGATCATCGAGTCCAACCATAAACCTACACTGCCAAAACCACCCTGAAACCATGTCCCTCAGCACCAGATGGTTGGAGGCTGGAGCACTCGCCGTGTGAGATGAGACTGAGGGAGATGGTGCTGGTTCTCCTACTTATCCTCTCCCTGCTGG
Source organism: Chionis minor (assembly GCA_013398295.1). NCBI lineage: Eukaryota > Metazoa > Chordata > Aves > Charadriiformes > Chionidae > Chionis > Chionis minor. Next base: position 11,755 of record VZSF01008481.1, on the reverse strand, counting down.
ACTAAGGGGGAAAAAAAGGGTGAGAGCCACAGTTGGAAACCCAACTCCAGCCTAGTCACCAGCCAGAGGCACCTCTGTCCTTCTCTGTCCCTTTTTCTGGCCCCAGCAGTGTATGTTCAGGTAGCACAAGCCTCTCCTTCCAGGGCCCTGGTCACTGTCACCTTATCTGCCGCCTCCTTGCGCGCTGCTGGCAGTGGCCGGGACCCCTTTCCCACCCGGAGCAGGAGGAACAGCAGCTGTTGCTTCTTGATTGCTGCCTTGTCCTGCCTCCTGGCCTGTATATATATATATATGTTTTTGTGTGTGCAGCTGCAAGAGGTGGGCCCCTGTGGCATGGTGGCTGCTTGTCAGCCATGCGCAAAGCTGTTTTGCTGGCTGCAGAGGTGCCTCCATCCCTGTAGGATGGGGGTCTGTGGGTGGATCTTGCCTCCCTCCCCAGCGCTGCCCTCTTTGCCTTTGGGGGAGGTTGGTCCCAGTGGGCTTGAAGGACCCTGCTCTCCGCCAGCTGCTTTTTCCACCAGTAAGTCGTCCTCTGAAAGCCAGTAGCAGCGTGGGGCTCGCAGGCTTGGAAGGGTCCATCTCTCCCTTTTTTTGGGGAGAGTCAGTGCTGCTTCTGCCAGACGTCCTGCCCGGTGCTGAGCTCAGGCCCATGCATGCGCGTTCCTGTCGCGGCAGGCAGGCCCTGCCAAAGCCACGCTGCTGAAATGGACTCAGCCTCTTCTCTTCCCCCTTTCCCTAACCGCTTCCCAGCGTGGGATAGCAACCTCAGCCTGGTTACTGGGATATTCCCTGCTCCCCTTCACAGGGCGATGAGGGAGAAACCGGTACCTGGCAGTCAGCCCCTGAACCCCTTGGGGTATCCCAACTAGATGAGTCCCCAGCACTTCTGGAGCAGCCGGGGGACCCCAGGAAAGACGACGAGTCGTGTTGGTGACCGCAGCACCTCTGCCCTCCTCGCCCACCCTCCGTGCCTGCCGCAGCCATGCTGCGCTTGCTGGCACAGTGCTGGGGTCCCTGTCCTGACCTGCCTTCCCTGAGCTTCCCCGCTGCCCGCGAGTGCTCCAGCTGCTCTTCCTGAAAGTCTCCTTGGCTGGCAGCACGGGGATTTTCCGTGCTTGGTGAATACTGTAAGAAACGCTGGTTTTATATCATTGACAGCCACGTACTGCTTGAGTTTCGAAGCAGCCCTGAATTCGGTGGGCTCTCCAAATCACTAAATCCATGAGAAGAATTTGAATTGTTTTCTTCGAGCCATTGGGGACACAACGGTATCTTAGCGCATCGCTTTTATTAAGGAATGACTATTTTTATATGAAATAGCCTGGTTTATTTCTGCTTAAGACAGGAAGCTTTAGGCAGTCTTGTGTTGTCGTGGTTTTTTTTTAAAGGATATTAAAAATAATGTCCAAACACTGTACTTGATAATCTCTAAGGAACTCCTCTTTCGCTGACGCTGGGCGTTGTGGTTAACAGAGCTCACTGACATGCTGATCCCAGCAACGGTTAAGAGCGGGCACTTCAGTTGTTCTGAGTTTGTGTTTCTAAGCTAATTGAGTTTGGTGCTACCACCGTGCTGCCGCCTCGCTTGGCTTCAGACGCTTGAGAAATTCTTTTCGGAGCAGTGATCTGTTATAGTGGGTTTTGAATACATCAATGAACTACTTAAAGCTGCTAGTAAGCCTCTCACCTCAGCACCGCCAGGTAATTGCATCCGTAGGTGGGATTGATGGTATTTCCTTGGAACTTAGAAATACAACGGGATGCTGCATAGCTTGATTAATCTGATTTACCCTCCTACCGCCTCTTCAGAGCTTTGTGTAAAGGTGTACTAGGCTTTTTTCTTCATAACCCCAGTCTCTAATGGTAAAGTCTGTTGTGTGTTTTAACACTGCAACTATTCCACTTTCAAAAATGAACCTTCATAAGAGCTACTGTGAAACTTGCAGATGTATTACTTTATTTCATAACTGTAAAACAGGAAAAAAGCTCCTGTTTTTTTGAGAGTTTGGAGGAGGGTTAAAAATTGCAGTGGCGGAAGCTATCATGATCTTTTAGCCCCACCTGACGCCCGTGCCTTTGGAAATTCTCAGTTTAGTATGGGAAACGTTGTTCATACTCAAGCAGCGTGTTGTAAGAAACTAAACTCGCCCTTAGGCTTTGAAGCTCCAACTCCGAAAAAACCCTGGAAAGCAGGAACCAATGAGGAGCAGCAAGGCTGGTGCCACGGATGGTTGGGATAACAGCTGTCTGGATATCAGTTTTGTAATACTATCGAACGTGTAACCCAGAGTGTGAGACAGATCATCACCACATCTGAATTCGTATCAAGTCTTGTAAAATTCCTTCTTTCTGTTGCCCCAGGAGTTTCAGGTCATATGTAGAAAGCTTTGAGGTTTTCTCCTTTAGCTCTTAACTCCCCCCTTCCCTCCCCCCTTTTCTGTTTACAGGAAATTTTAGGTAACTGAGTGTGACCTGAGCAAATTAAAATGTTATTTGGATGCTATTTTGGCTGACTGATTTTTTGTTCCCTGGGAAATAAATAAGGCAGTTTCAATCAAAAATTGCATGTCGGTCTGTTTGTAAAATAAATGTTTGTGCGGTTGCTTCAGGAAAGTCTTGCCTCAGTTTTGCAAAACCCCAGATCATAAACTGTGTAATGTACTACACATTATTTTTGCAGGCAAGCAATATCCTAAAAAGCTATTAAAGATGCTGCGTAATTTAGTAACCTTATTTTAAAGCAAAATGTATTGAATTATGATAGTGTGAAATGAGGTTTTCACCTTACTCTTGCCTCAGACTCTCTTCAGATTAGCCATTTATTTTCTGGTTGACTGCCTACCAAGAGCTAAAAGAGAAGTTTTCTCTTCTGGGATTTAATATTTGTTGCACCCCATTGTTTTTGTTTTATTTTTAGGCCTTTTTTTGTCAGTGTTGTGAGTAATGGCTTGGTTTGCTTGCAGAGAGCAAGCACAGAGAGCCTGCACAGTAATGGCTTCCCCTTTTATTTTAAAGCACAAAGAAATTAAAATTCGTTTTTAATGCACATGTCTTGTGCTGCCAGTGTTCAAGATGTGTTTTCAAGCTATTTTTTCAACAGGTTTTATTGAGTATTTTTTGTTCCTAACGAAAGTGTGCAGCTGATATCATTGCGCTTTTCCTGGCTTTTTTCAGATCCTGCTGAAGAACCTGTCTCCGTGCGGAGCGCGTTTCCCGACGTTGCGGGAGCTGAGGCTGGCTGACCTCTCTTTTAAATGTCAGGGGTGCTTCACCCTTGCCTGTCAGATTCCGTTTGCTTTTTTTAACCCTTCCTCAGGACCCTGCTTGAAGCTGCACCGTTTCAGAGAAGCACTCGAGCAGTATGTTATACAGCTGGGGGAATTATTTTTTACAGCTGTGCCCCGATTGCCTTCTGCACAGTCTGTGGTGTTGGCAAGCGCGGCCGGGTTGCGCTGTGTTTACGGGAGCTGGGAAGTGTCTTGTCCAAACTGGATGTCCGTAGACAGGCTGAGTTTCTTGATGACCAAAGCCTTCAAAATCCCTCTTTTATAAAATATGGGGACTTACACATCCACTTCTCTCCAAACAGTGTCCTGTGGGTGAATCGTTCCCTGTTAATACGTATCGATATTCTTCTATCGTTGTTTTTCTTTGTCAGACTGGACTCTCCTCCTCTCACTTTCCCCCGGGTCTCTCCAGGATAGAGTCGTTGGTATTACTGTGACTGTCTCATTCTAATCATCATAGGTAATTAATATTCAAGTTGCATTATTTTGTCCCATTGTTTCCTAGTCTCAATGTTAGGTGAGAGTGCAGAACAACTAAGAAGAACAAATGGAGTGTGCGTACATGCGTTTTGTACACTTGGAAGTTCATAGCTTTGACAGTGATGCAGGTTTGGGAAAACAGGGAACGAACAGAGGGGAGATTTCAATAACCAGTGTCTTTTAGCGCCGTGCTACGTAACATCCTCTGCTGCGTAGGACTGACTTTAGAACATTTACGGGATTGTAGCATTTCCTACCTTAAGGTAAAGACTCTGATTAAGCCTTTCAGAGAGGAGGAACTTCTTGCCTGTGAGGGTGGCAGAGCCCTGGCAGAGGCTGCCCAGAGAGGTGGTGGAGTCTGCGACTCTGGAGACATTCCCAACCCGCCTGGATGCCATCCTGTGCAACTGGCTTCGGGTGCCCCTGCTCTGGCAGGGGGTTGGACCAGATGATCTCTAGAGGTCCCTTCCAACCCCGAACATTCTGTGATTCTGTGATCTTTGCGTTCTCTGACCAACAATAAAGTTGTGTTTCACTGACGTGAGTACTGTTTTGGGAGCAAAATTCTTTTTTTTCTTCAGAAAGATGCTGGCTCTTAGAGATACATCCAGCGACTTCTTCAGAGAATTCTTTCTTCAGTGGCTATATCATGTACTGTGTGTAAAATGCATTCTTTCTGAACTTTTAAGTAATTGGGGGAATTTGGTTTTAATTATCTGGGTTTTACTGACAAGATCGACACCCTCCTAAATAAAGTTGAAGATCTAAGTTTGGAGAGTTGTGAAAGTGGCTGTTGTAACGATGCGTGTGATGCTTAATTTCAGGAGCAGCACTTTTTGTTTTTCTCAACCCGTTTACATCCAGCGTATATACTGAGGAGGGAAAGTGTCAGAAATGGCTGGGGGTTCCTGACAAACACCCATCTTTATTTGCCAATTCGTGATAAATAAGGGCTTTGACTCTCTTGTACCTGCCTCACTGACAATGAACGTAACTTGAAAAGACAAGCCTTATTTTTGGTTTTACAATGTCAGCTTTATTTTACGGTGCCTGTTTACAGGCTTTTCCTGTGGGTGGGGAGGAAGGAAGCGCTGCTTTCAAGTTAGGATTTTTGTCTGTCTTCCAGCAGCGCCAGATCGAGAATTAAGTTGTGCTACCTGCCTTGGAAAAACCTGGTCTAAAGTCTGTGCTCCTCACTTACGGGCTTCCTGTAGCTGGAAGGTGTATTAATGACTAGGCAAATACATCAGCGTATTGATGGCAGCAAGAGCCCTTCAGTCTTTTACAAATAAGGGTGATACAGAAAAGAGAAAACGATAGAAATGAGAGTTACGGTGAAGGCTGGTTTGAGCAGACAGGCATTTTATAGGGTAGGAAGACCTTGTTGCACTGCAGACCTAGGAATTATTTCAAAACAATCAGCGTATAGTTCAGATCCTGATTTCAAGAACTAAATGAAGACCTTAATCCTCTCTTGCAGAACCAAAAAACGAAAGAACAGATCGAAAGCTTGTTACAGAACGGGAAGCATAAAGAGTTACGGGACCGTCTCTGCTGCAGGCTGACCTTTGGGACCGCTGGCCTTCGCTCTGCTATGGGAGCAGGCTTTTGCTACATCAACGATCTTACGGTGATCCAGTCGACGCAGGTAAGCCGAGAGACCTGAATGGTTTCACAGTAAATATTTGGGTCACACCGGGTACCCCTGAAACGCAAGCTGAGAGTGAGACACAGCAGCCGTTCAACTGCGGAGTGACCGCGTGAAATGTTCAGTGCTGGAAGAAAATAAGGTAGCTGTAACAGGTTTAATTGGACATCCTAGGAGGCAGAATATAATCACTTCTACTGGGATTTGGCCAGTAGTTAAGGTCTATTATACTGCTCTGAAGCTGGAAATCCATAGCTGTCCTAAGAACTTCTAGTATTTGTCAAAAACTAAACAAAAAGCCAAGACACCCCCAAAAGCAAGCAGACGCCCAACCAAACAAGCCTTCCATTTTTAGCTGAAGTTGTGAATAACTATACAAAAATAGCAGGTTTTACTAAGAAAATGAACAGGAAGTAAGATGAAAAAGCAAATGTAGACTGTGAAGAACATCTGTACTGCAAGTTGTTTAACTGCTGGGAAATCCTTCCAGTAGCAGTGGTTGTGTTACCTATAACTGGTTTGGATAGCCGTAGCAAATATTGTGGATAAGTGGACTGGCATTACTGTAGCTCTGTCTGTAGCTCTTGGCACTTTTTTAAAGTAGAGATGCAAGAACGTAATTCGAGATACAAACTTAAACTCTCAAACTACAAATCTCATGTTACGTATTGTATCAGAGAGGTCAACAATTCATGGTTCATCTATGATTTAGTATTTGTGTATTTGGGTTAGAGAATTATTTGCTAAGAAAACACTGTAAGCAGATGATGATCTTTTTGAGGACTAGTTCTTTGAAGTTTGGAGTAGAATATTTTGGGATATACTTCTTGATTTGAACACAGACAGGGAAGTCTTGGAACTTAGGTGTAGCTTGTGACGGCCATTTTGATAGTTGTGTATTAGTGTGGTTGGAAAGGGTGTGATGGGATGGTGTGCCTGTGGGGTAAAGCTTTGGCCAGGGAGGCTTTCATAAAATCATAGAATCACTTGGGCTGGAAGAGACCTGCAAGATCATTGAGTCCAACCACAAACCTATGCCAAAACCACCCCTAACCCATGTCCCTCAGCACCACGTCTGCCCGGCTTTTAAATACCTCCAGGGACAGCGATTCCACCACCTCCCTGGGCAGCCTCTTCCAATGCCTGAGAACCCTTTCCATAAAGAAGTTTTTCCTAATACCCAACCTAAACCTCCCCTGGCACAACTTGAGGCCGTTTCCTCTTGTCCTGTCGCTTGTTCCTTGGGAGAAGAGATTGACCCCACCTGGCTCTAACCTCCTTTCAGGGAGTTGTAGAGAGTGAGAAGGTCTCCCCTCAACCTTCTCTTCTCCAGGCTGAACAATCCCAACTCCCTCAGCTGCTCCTCATAAGACTTGTTCTCCAGAGTCCTTTAGTCCTAACTTCCTGCTCCTCTGCCAGAGATTAGGCTCTTCTTGGTGGTGATGCTGGATGTACATTTAGAAGGGCACAAAAGCTGGTACGTGGAGTTGAGGAGCTGGGTAGAGGCTGCAGTGGGGACATGAGTGGTATCAGTGCAGTGGTGGGGAGGACAGGTGGCAGAGATTCTTCACTTCTTACACATCTTTTCCTTGAGCCATGTTTTAGGTTCTTTTGGCTAGCTGTTTAAGTTGATCAATAGCCAGAAATACAATTTTCTGGACTTGTTTCTTCAGTATCTTTTGCCCTCCTTTTTTCCTCTGTTGATGTTGGTCTTGCATGCCAGAAGAGGGCTGGAAAATAATCAGACTCTTCTCCTTTTCCCTCCCTGCTTCTCTTTCAAGCAATATTAGTGCGTTGCATGTGTGTTGAGTGTCCTAAGCAGCCTGGTGGTTACTATAAGGCTTAATCATCGCTGCTTTTCTTTGAAGTGCTGTTTGGGTTCAAGGGCAGATGAGATATTCTTTCTTGAAGGACTTGGTACCCAGTTGTCTCACTTCTTTCCCCACCTTTTCAATAAACACCTTTGGAAGGAACAGTTGATGTTGATACAGTTTTTGATCGAAAGTGATCCCTGCTCTTTTTCTATATTGCTATCTCATAGTGGACTTACTCTTAAATGTGTTTATTTAAGGGTACCAGGGTGCTTTTCAGCTGATGTGTTCCTCTATCGATTTTTCCCCAAAGCAAAAACGTTAAATAGCTACTCTTTACAACTGAACTTCATAAGAAATTAATTCAGAGTACATTTGAAATTGACGTTATCCAGACTTGAAGCGCATGAAAGAAGAGTCTCAATTGGAATATGGATTTATCTAGGGTTGTAGTTCTGTTAAACTACCATTCCTGACTTCAGTAGTCATTCTTGCCCATGCTTTATTATGGTAAATATTAAGCAAAAAGCCGTGGGATTCCTAATCTGTGAAATACAGCTTTCTCTCACCTCGGTGAAGGTAGTGGGAGGCAGGGAAAGAGAAGTATTGAATCCTTTTGAAAATGAATAGCACGAGTCAGAAAATGGATGTTCTGTATTTCCTTTCCTTGTGCACATATAAAATACAAATGGCTTTGGACTGTGTGTGTTAAATATACTTAAACATCCTGTCTTTTCCCACCTTAAGTCTTGACTATTGAAAATACAATGAAGTGATATATTTGTAACCATTGTACTTGGAACATCAATGAAAAGTTTTCGTTATGACAAGCCTACTGAATCTTATCTACTTTGCCAGTTACTTTTTTATAAATGGAGCTTCAGCTATAGATAAAAGATGGTTTATTACATGATTTACAGAGGGTCGATAAAATCTCTCATTTAATACTGTGTACTTCAACAGTTAAAATAGTCATCTCTTTGCAGGTTAATGCTCTGATACAAGTCCCTCAGTAGACATGACTGAAATAATTTGGTTTTTGTTGGCTCAGGGTGAAGTGGTGTGCTTAAAACTTGGAATGGCTGGGACTCCATTAAGCCGTTTGACATACTGCTAATGTCACAACCGGAGCCCAAACCCTTGCCGTGAAACCAAATCCCAATAGCTGTTTATACAGGCTTTGAAAAGAATAGGAGTAACTTGTCGGAGCTCATTGATAGTGTTTGAAACCCAGCCTTATATCTGGCAACTTTTTCTCTTTGGTATCATCTTGGGTGTGTGTAACAGAAAGTTTGTTGTAGGTTTCTAACCTCTAAACTGGACACAGCTTAGAATGATGCTTCCTTTAATTCTAGCCATACTGAGCTGAGTGTGCCAAACTCATCTGCTACGCATGCTGTACTGGTTCCAACAAAACTTACGGATGTGGCCCAGGTGGTCTCTGCTGATCCAGTAGGAACGAGCCGGAGAGATTAAGAAAAAAATAGTTTAAAAACTAGTCGTTTGCTGCCAGTGATGGCATTGTTAAGAGTAGTGAAATGGCTTTAAACGAGTCCATTTTTCTTTGAAGCAGAGTAAACATCTTGAGAATGCAGAGGAAGTTAATAATAGTCACTTCGCTTTTTGGCCCGTGTGGCCTGTTGAATTTGGAATGGCTCACGCTCCCAGCGCCTGAACGTTGCGTGCTGCCTTTGTGTTCCTGGTCTCGCCAAAGCGTGACTGAGCCTGGAGCGGCTGACTGAGCCGCATTCTTGGCAGAAAGTGAAAAGTTTCATTTTGGTCAGTAGGGAATGTGTTTACAAGTTGGGTTGCACGGGCATTACTGGTTTTGGAAAGCAACAAACTGGGTTGTATTCAATTGCTCCCTCTGTGGAGCTTCTATTTTTAGCTTTTTATTAAAGCCATATGTCAAGTTAGAAAAAGCAACCTGTTGTGGCGACGCAATCTCTGGGAAGCGGATTAGAACTTGTTTCTGAAGTAAACCGCTTCAGATTTAATCTCTTTGTTAGAGTACTCGTGTTTCAGAAGCTAATGGCATTAACGGGGCAACCCTGTCTCTCAGGGTTGTCCTGACGTGCTACAGGATAAACGGGCATTCAAAAAAGTAGACTTCAGTGTAATTAAAATACTTCCTTCGGTTAAAATAAACCTTGATTAAGTTGTGTGCTTAAGCGTGTAAGTGTTCCTCGTTTGCATGATTATATTGATATGAAAAGTCATATTTAGAAAGGTACAGAATATCCAGGAGTTGCTTTGGACTCTTCTGAAGCATAAAGCCTAGATTCTCCTGCTCAAGTATCGTTTCGGTCCTGCTCAGCCAGTTGCTTTTATTGATGGGTAAGTGACCTCCACAACGACAAGATCCGTCGTCTTTGCATCATTGCTATGAGTTTCCTCTTGCTAGATCAGCAAAGCTAAAGATAATAGTTGAAAGATTTCAATACTGGACTTCATAAAGCTGTTACTATCTCGCTTGATTTCATCAACCAAAATCTTGCCATCTCATTCTTGATACTATCACTTTCCCCTCGCTTCTCTTTTGAAATGAATTATAAAGGCCTGGACATGCAAGAGGATTATTGAAAACATGGCTGCAGAAACAGACTAGATCTGTCTGAATTTCATATAGGGAAATCACCTGAACTGAGCAGTGCTATAAATATTTGTAATACCGCAGTGCACCTGAATTTTATTGTAGATCCACTGAGGTCGTTGTACATTTGTGTGCTGACACTTGCTAGTAAGTTATTAATTATCACCGGGCATGTAATGGCAAGGTGTTGACTTGGATATCTTCAATTTAGAAGCAGTAACTATCCCAGGAGAATTTAGATGGAGACACTATCAAAACTTGAGTCTTCTAAAAAGGAAATGGAAATTCTTTAAATTGAGAAACTTATTAACAAAAGGACTTATCCCGAGAGGTGCTGGAGTTGCTGACGGCCGAGAGAGGGAGAATGGCACCTGGAAGAAAATAGGTGTGAGCTTGAGTAGAGGGTTCAGATAGCAGAGAGACGCTGCATTCACTTCCTCTCACTGTCATTTCTTTATTTATTTTAATTTCCTGCAGCTTTAATAAAAGTGTTTGGATGGTAAACAAGTCCAGTAGGGCTGAATTAATGTCAGCTGTGGGATCTTCAGCTAAGCTTAGGTATTTTGTTCTTATACTGCGTGTCACGTTGTCTTAATTTTAAGCAAAACTTCTCCATGGCAGAAAGTAAAGACATCCCTATCTTTTATTCATATGAAATCTTTGATCCCTGTCAAACAGTGAAGCTGGTTTAAGAGGATGTCCTAGGAAAAATCTCGCCTCACCCTTGAGGAGAGTGTTATTTAGATTGTAGTGACACCCCGTAGCTGCTAAAAATGCTCAGGCAGAAATAGCTGGGATGAGGGGCAGGGGAGAAAGTATGGAAGATCAAATCTGCTAAAAAGATCGGCATAGGCCCTTTGCAACAAGAATAAACCAGTTCTTCCGTGTTTGAAGAACGAGGGAATGGAAAGCTGGGAGGTGTAGAAGGCTGTGGGCACCAGCTGTGGTGGTTGTCATTGGGAAGTAAGGGGTGAGGAGGAAATTTGATGGGCAGAATCCGAGAGATGCCAGGGCTGCCGGAACGCTGAAAGGATGCCTCCGCTCTCAAGAGAAGAGCTCCTGGGGCAAAGGTGTGAAATAGAAACCATGGGGAGCACTTTTACATTGGCCAAGAGTGATTTGTAGTTTTAAGGTGCGGACTTCCTTATGTGGACCAGGAGTGTTGCTGAGCTTACCTTGATTCATGCTGCTTCTGAAAAACTTCATATGCCCTCGTTTTCTTCTTCTAATTAGCCCTAGTTTGTCATAGGGTCCTGCTGCTTCTTTAAATATTTCTTTTTTGGTGCAGTTTATTGCTGTTTGAGGAACTGGTACAGCTAAACCTCTGCAATGTGCTGTGATCTCAAGGTACCGCTGCCTAAAAAAGGATCTGTTGATCAGAAATCTGTTGTTCATCTCTTTAAATGTTAGCCAGTCTGTTCAAGCCGAACTTGAACAAGTTTTTGTCATTCCTCTGTCTCGTATCGCTTTACAACTTGGAATGAAAGTTCTTGAGAAGTTGTCAGGGTGCTGTGAATGTGTTTGTGTACCAACACGTTTCAGTTTGGTGTGAAGGGGACTTCAGCTGGCGATCGTGCCATGGCACAGCTTCCAGTTCTGCCAGTACTCAAAGATTTTTATTTATTTTAAAGTTTTTCTTCCTCTGTAGAAACACTACATTGGTGGCTGAACTGGTTCTCCAGAGAGATGCCAATATCCACTTGCTCATGTTTGAAGCACACTCTTGGGTGGAAAGGGAAATACCATCAAAAAACCTGAGCTCAGCTGGATTTCATGGGTGGGAGTCAGACTAGCTTTCCAGTTGAGAGATTGCTTATTGGTGACATGGAGTCAGATCTGGATAAGGACATTGCAAAGATTTGAACTTAATGCTGGAGGAAAAATCTGTTTAATTCTAGTACAAACCACCCCTACTTGGCCTGTATCAAGAATAGCG
>VZSF01008478.1:0-15055 GCA_013398295.1 Chionis minor | reverse complement strand
TGGTGGCCCCGGCGGGCGCCGAGGGGGAGGCGGCGGCGGCGGCGCCGGGCGGGCGGCAGGAGGCGGAGGTGAGCGGGGCGGGGGGGGCTCCTCCGACCCTGCTTCCTGCGGGGGTCGCCGGCGGGGGGGCGCTGACCCACGCTTGTCCTCGCGGGGGTCCCCGTGGGGACGGGCCTGACCCGGCTGTCCCCATCCCCTCGGGTGGCTCTGACCCGGCTGTCCCCATCCCCTTGGGATGGCTCTGACCCGGCTGTCCCTGTCCCCTTGGGATGGCTCTGACCCAGCTGCCCCATCTCCTCGGGTGGCTCTGACCCGGCTGTCCCCATCCCCTGGGATGGCTCTGACCCTGCTGTCCCTGTCCCCCAGGACCCAGAGCAGAGGCTGTGGGAGGCTGAGTGCCGGGAGCGAGCCCTGCACGGCCGCCTGGCCTGCCTGGAGGAGCAGAACCGGCAGCTCCTGGGGCAGCTTGCAGAGAGCCAGTCCCAGGAAGGTGGGTGTCGTGGTGGGTCTGGGGTCCCCTGCCACCATGGGGTGTCCCCGTGCGGATGGCAGGCTGGGTTACGGGCTGAACGTGTTCTCTGTGCTGCCCAGCCCCCTGTCCCGGCAGGGAGCGCGAGCACTGTCCTGTTCTGCAAGCCACAGGGTCCCCAAACCCCCAGGAGGGTGGTGGGGGCAGACGCAGGGTGCGGGACGCCATTGTCACCACAAGGATGTGTCAGGCACAACCTAAAGCTCTCGGCTCCCCTCTTCCCTCTTCCTGCTCTGCTGTCGACCAGAAACGACGGCAGAACGAAGCTTTGCCGAAGCATCAAGGAACCCCATAGGCGTTGCGGGGTCGGGGGAGACCTGGGGTCCCGGGGACCACTCACACCTGTCCCCCGCCGTGTCTGGGCTCAGGTAGCGTGGCACGGAAGGAGCGGGAGGTGATGCTGCGGCTGAAGGAGGTGGTGGACAAGCAGCGGGATGAGCTCCGTGCCCAAGCCCACGAAATCGTGTGCAAGAGCCGAGACACGGAGGCGGTGAGCGCGTGGGAGCTCACGGGTGTGGTGTGTGAAGGGCCTGGGGGACCGGCTTTCATGTCACCTCGCCCTGGGGCTGTCCTGGCGGCTGGTGAGCCTGCTGGGGCAGATGCCTCTCCCCTGGTGCCCATGCCCCTGGGTGGGGGCACAGAGCTGCTGCTGCTCCTCACCCTCCGCTGCCCTGGGCCCTCCAGCTGCAGGAGCAACTGCATCGCTTCATGGTCATGAACGAGGAACTGCGTCACAAGGTGGCCGTGGTGCAGGCTCAGCTCAAGAGCGCGCTGGAGAAGAAGTCAGACCTGGAGGACGCCATGCTGCAAACCCAGAGGGAAATGAACTGGAGGAGCAGGGCCACCACTGAGACCCAGCGGCCAAAGCCCAGCCCGGTGAGTCCGAGCCCATGCCCCCGCTGCTGCTGCAGGGCATCGCTAACACCGGCCCGACCCTCCCATCCCTGCACAGGGCTCCTGGCACGCACAGACCCACCGGCTGCCAACAGGACACGGCCGCTCGCCTAAGCCTCGCTGCCAAAAACTGAGCAGGGCGGTGTATGCGCCGCCGGTAACGCCTTGTCTGCAAAAATTGGTAGGGTGGAGGCAGGAGTGAGCGAGGTGCGGCGATGGGACGAAAAGCCGTGTGGGTCTCGGAGGATGAGGAGGGTTTGCCACACGTGGTGGCGCGTGCTGGCTTGAGCTGGGGAGACACTGGGGTCCCTGGAGGGCTGCAGCGGCTCTGGACTACCAAACTCATTCCTGAGACTTTTCCATCTCTGCCCGCACGCAGCACCCAGCCTTTGGGGGGCGGTTTCAGGGTCTCCGCTTGCCTGCTGACTCTCTCTGTCCCCCCAGGAGGGAGCGCCGTCATCCACGGAGGAGCCGCAGCACCAGGACACGGACGTGGGCAGGAGCCCTGCTCACTGCTGCTTCTCCAAGGAAGAGCTCCAGGAGATCCTGCAAGAGCGGAACGAGCTCAAGACCAACCTGTTCTTGGTGCAGGAGGAGCTGGCCTGTTACCAGCGGTGAGTCCTGCCACGCAGCGAGCCGGGTCCCTCCCGTCCCTGCAGCCACCCGTGACCCACCAGAGGCTGCTCCTGGCGCGGTTGGGACGGATTTCTTGGCCAGGCTCTGGGTTAACCAGCTGGCTGCTTTTCGCCAGGGAGCTGCTGAACGAGGAGAGAGTTCCCAGCTTCTTCCTGGACGCGATGAAGTCGACTATCAAAAGACAGAGGAGAAAAATCAGAGCCAAAATGCTGGGAACGGTGGAGGAGTCGGCGAGCAGGTGAGTCCTGCTCGCCGGGAGGAGAGGGAGCATCCCGGGCAGGGCAGGGTGGATGCCGGGCTGGCGGCTCCGGCATTTCCGTGTGGTGTGACACCCTGGAAGGCAACTCCCCCAGGGCGAGAGCTGCCCTGCCCCCTGTCCCCTCCCGGAGATGAAAGGTTTATTGTCAGCAGTGGATGTCACCCTCTGGCCTAGCCCTGGGAGCGCTGCATGGGGCTGGGCTCTTCTCTGCTGCCACTCACATGTCCCTGTCACCAGTCACACAGTGTGGCCAAACGCCACTCGTCCCTGACCACATGTGGCAAAAGGGAGGTGAGGTGGTGGCACTGGGACCGCCGGACGAGGCAGGCTGGTCCCTGCGCTGTACGGTTGGCGGCTGTCCCAACGGGGAGCCTTTGAAGATGACAGTAGAGATGTTCCCCGGAGGCTCTGCAAGACGTTCGTGGGCTGCGTTGGCTCTAACAGACTTCTCACCATGGGGAGGGGGGGACCCTGCGGGGCACTGGCGGTGGCTCTGCGTGTCTGCCGGCGGTGGAGGGGTGAAGCCTGCGCTAAAGCTGCTGTGTGGCACGGGGGGAGCTGGATCTCACTGGCTTTTAAGGGTCTTTAATAAAGGTCTGAAGGGGGCTGAGCTCTTCCGTGTGACTGAAACCTGCTGCTTGCTTGCGTCGAGGTCTCTGCTGGCAGCTGGGGGGGTCTGGGGGTGTTGGGTCCTGCCTGCTCGCCTCCCTGACTGGCAAGGATTCCCGCTGCCGGAGGGATGCTGCCCTGTGCTCACCTCTGGGGTGTCACCCTGCTTCCCTGCCAGGAGGCCTGGCTGTCACCTGCCTCAGCCCCGAGCTGCGGCCGGTGGTGCCGACGGTCAGGCTGTTCCCTGGAGAAGCACGCGCTTGCCGTGTGGGGCGAGATGCCTAAACTGCTGCAGCAACCGGGGATGCACCGTGGGCTGAAGCCGGTGTCTGAAGAGCCTCGTGGGTTGAGATCACCAAGCCAGGGCTGGGCTTGCCGTAAAACGCAGCTGTGTGGGGGACACCAGCACCCCTACAGCTGGCTGCGGCTTTCTGGCAGGTCACAGCCCGCTGGTGACTCGTGGGGACAGCAGCTCCGGTCCCTGTGCCCCTGGCTCCGCAGCCGCCTCCGCACATGCGGCTCCGCAGGGATGCTGCTGGGCTCGGGAGGGAGTCCCAGGGTGGGTCTGGCACTTGCTCGTGGCGAGCCTGTGACTCAGCGCAGGTTTTTCCTCAACTCCTTTGTGCTGCAGCGATGAAGACGAGGGCTCCTGGCACCCAGCTCATGGCACAGACTGCGTGGATGCTCAGCCTCCCGAATCCAAAATAAGGAGCTTGTAAGTTTGCTGCCGTGCTCCGGTGCTTCTGGGGACGGGTGGCTCTGCTGGCAGAGAGGAGGTTCAGGGCTCGGCTGCAGAGCCGGTGCCCACTGAGCTTGGGACAGGGACGGAGCCGGGCTGCCTGGCGGGGGGCTGGCAGGGTTGTTGCTGCAGGGGGGTCGCTTGGTTCAGGGGGGATCTGCCTTGTCCCGGGCAGGCGCAGGATGAGGGAGGGTGTTGCACGCTCCCAGGGGCTCACAGCCAGGCTGCATCCCGCTGCCACCACCAAACAGGGAGGTTGGGATCCGGCTGCTTCCCCGGGAAGGCTCTTCTCCCCCACAGCCGTTATCTGCTCTCCCTGCAGTTTTGGGCTGTGGTATCAGGGCAGCAGCAAAGACCCCCCCGCATCCAGCTGCTCCGGAGCCTGGGAAATCATCGACTCACTGGACGTGCAGCTGGAGCCAAAGGGAGAGAGCGAGCCGGTGGCCGGCTCCCCCGACAGAGCCACGCCGCCCCTCTGACCCCACCTGAACAGGAGCCGGATCTGGCCACGCAGCAGCACTTTCCGGCTCCTCCTGGCATCTTCAAGAGCGGCACAGCAGCCCTGGCCATTTCCCCGTGTCGTGGTGACAGTGAAGCCGCAGCGTGGGCAGCCTTCCTCCAAAGCCACTGGGATACCCGGCTCTGGGGTGCCCCCTGGCATGGGACATGTCAGCACCTCCGGGCATCTCAGCCCGTCCCCCAGCCTTTCGTTGTGCCCGTGGCTTCGCGAGGGGGGTCCTGCACAGCCACGCTCCCCACCGCTTCGTGCTGGCAGCTCAGCGTGGTGGGGGTCTGCGCCCGTTTCCTACTGCTGCGCCCCAAAGGGGCTCTTTCCACCAAACACACCTCTACTGGCAGCCCAGGATCCTGTCACTGGATCCTGCCCTGCAGGGGGGGGGTGCTTCGCTTTAACCCCTTTCTGTTCATACCTCCCCCCACCCCTGCCATGTGAAGGTGGAGTTGGGATGCCCAGGCCAGCCGGCTGGGCACTGTCCTCGGGTCACCGCATGGCTGGGAGGGGCTGAGCACGCTGCACCGGGTGTCCGGGTGCTCCCGGGTCTGGGAGCGGGCAGGATCGGCACCGCCAGTGCCCCTCCTGCGCTGTTCAGGCATGGGGCGAATCGGTTTTGTACTGGGACCTCTTCCTGCTACTACTGGGAACTGGAAGACTGGGACAATCCTTGTGTTCACGGGGGTGAGTCGGTCCCCTCGGGTACTTCCAAGCTTTAGAACTGGAGTCGGAAATAAATCGGTCTCATTTCTCCTCTGGCGTACCCACTGTGGGCTCCGCTCCCTCCTTGCTTGGGAAGGGCTGGGTGATGCTGCCGGGCTTCGGGCGCAGTTCTCCGGCACAGCCGTCGCTTTTTGTGCATTGATGATGCCAAAGGGCTGTGGCCGGCTGCGCTGTGCCAGACTCCAGAGCCCTTTTTGGGGGTCAGCTGCGATGGGGAATGGGGTTACAGTGAGTGCAGTGCTGGGTGTGATGGAGTTAAGTCCTATATAGCGAGGGGAGCAGCACGCTTCCAGCCCGGGCCCCCACCCGCCCCGGCCGAGCTGGCCTTGGGTAGGAAAAAGGTGTTTCCTGTGCATCTGCTGACACAAAGCTCCTGGGGAGACGGCGAGGTGGGACAGCAGCCAGCAGAGGTTCAAAGGCCAGCCCAGGAAAGGCCGTGTCCCCATGGGGAATGCGGGGACCCCACCTCTCCACCACCCCTGCCAGGGGTCGGCGGCGCTGTGGGGCAGCGCGGGGGGGTCGGGGTGGGGGGAGGCAGTGGAGACCTCATGTGGGTTTGGGGGACGCTGGCTAAAACAGCTTTGAGGGCGATGGAGGGTGGCGCAGGGGGAGCGGGACCACCACAGGTGAGGTGTTCAGGCAGGCACCGGCCCCTGCGTGGCTGCGCCGAGATCCCGGATGCCCATTTCTGCTGCCGGGGTGGCAGCGGGGGCCAAAAATAGCCCCTGCGGCGGCATTCCCTGCCTCCCGCTCTCCGCTGCACCCCTGACGTCTGGATCGGGGCGCCTCCTCCCACGTTTCCTCAGGAAGAAACCCAAGGCTGGTGGGAGGAAGAGGCCGCACCGCAGGAGGGACGGGACGGGACGGGACGGACGGGACAGACGGACACTGGCACGGTGCTGAGGAGCTGCCGGGACTTGGGCCCTCGTGCTCCGCCGGGATGGGGAGCGCCCGGCCCATCCTCTGCCTCCAGCTGTGGCTGTGGGTGCAGAGCTCTGCCCAGGAGCTCGATCCTGACGGCAGGAACGTCTGCAGGTAGGTGCTGCGGGGGTCTCCTCTGGCGCCCCTCCTCTCAGCAGCCCCAGGGAGTTCATCGTCTGTCTGTCCTTCCATGGACGGAGATCTGCAGCCCGGCATTGAGTGGATGCAGAAGCAGGGGAGCGCGGTTGGGACACGCACGGGCATTTGGGGCACCCAGACCCCTTCTCCAGGGGTGATTTCTCATGGACGCCCAGCGTGCAGGGCAACGGGGGGATGCGGGAGCATTGGCAAAAATTCCATCGTGCGGTAGGTGGGAAACGTGGCAAACCCCAAGGGCTTTTGGAGCTGACGTCCCCTCTGCTTCGCTGCCACGCTGCCTCTCCCGTTGGTTCCGCCATCAGCGGCGGTGCCTTTCGCTGCTTTTGCTTCGGTGCCTCCACTCTGGATCTCTGGCAAAGCTTTGGAGCCGCTCCCAGAGCGTCAAGGACCCGGCACGGGCTCCGTAGCATCGGAGCCAGGCAGTTTTACCCCGCCGCCCAGCCCCGCCGCCCGCTCGGGCTGCAGCCTCTTAAATTTCCTTCTATTTTGCTGGCTTCCTTCCGCAGCAATGCCCCCGGGGCCGCGCTGCTTCCCCACCCGCCGGGCCCAGCTGGGGCAAGCGCCCGCATTCCCTTCGCCTTAGCCAGAGCTGCGGAGCCGCACCGGCCCCGGCACCCCCCGCCCTGGCTGATGGCCCCCCGGGTCTCTCCTGCAGGCTCCCCGCCGGCCCGGCGTGCTGTCCCGGCTGGAAGCAGGAAGGGCGGGAATGCACGGCCGGTGAGTGTTGGATGGTGATGAAGCTCAAAGCTCAGTCCCTCCAGTCGGTCGGGTGGGTGTCGGGGGGGAAGCCCTATAGCTCTCGAGCGGCGGCGGTGGGGTGCTGCGCCGTGGGGACCCCCAAACGCCCACCGAGCAAGCTGCTAATGGTGCTGCAGCTTGGCCGGAGGGCTGGAGCGGGAAGCAGGATGGTGGTTTCCCCAGGAAGGCTGCCTCGGTGGGAGATGGTTGGGTGGTCCAGCGGTGTGAGCCCGGGGGGGGGCGGACATCGTGCGCTGACGTGCCCACCCTGCCACCAACAGCTCTCTGCGAAGGGGAGGATGCCTGCGGGGCGGACGAGGTCTGCGTGAGACCCGGGCTTTGCCTCTGCAAACCCGGCTTCTTCGGAGCAGACTGCAGTTCCCGTGAGTATTTCCCCAAGGCTCAGCCCTCCCCATCCCCTTTGCCAGCCTGGATGCTCTGGGAGGGGGCTGCCGGGCTTCACCGTCACCCCCCCCTGCCCTCACCACCTCCTTGCCTCCGCAGGCTGCCCCGAGCAGTACTGGGGTCCCGACTGCAAGCGGAGATGCCCGTGCCACCCCAACGGGCGCTGCGACCCAGCCAGCGGGCGCTGCACCTGCGACCCCAACCACTGGGGAGGGCTCTGCCAGTTCCCCTGCCAGTGCGGCCCCCACGGCCGCTGCGACCCCCTCACCGGCGCCTGCCGCTGCGAGCCGGGCTGGTGGGCGCCCACCTGCAAGAAGCAATGTCAGTGCAACCCCGCCAGCTCCCACTGCGACCCCCTCACCGGCCACTGCCGCTGCCTGCCGGGCTGGTGGGGCAGGAGGTGCAGCTTCAAATGCTCCTGCAACCTCTCACCCTGCGCCCAGGAGACGGGCAAGTGCGAATGCAAGGCTGGGTTTTGGGGGCCGGCATGCCAGCGGCGCTGCGACTGCTTGCACGGCTCTTGCAACCCCCTCAGCGGCCACTGCAGCTGCAGCCCCGGCTACCAGGGCAGGAGCTGCCGGGACCCCTGCCCAGCAGGGAAATATGGGTCTCAATGCGTGCACAGGTGAGCTGGGGGCAGCTGGGGGGGTTGAATCCAGCGGGTACCCAAGGGCTGCAGACAGATCTTGGGGGGGAAAGTCATCACGGTCGTGTCTGTCCCTTTGGTTGGGCAAGGAGACGCATCCCGGGTGGAGTTTAAGCACCCCTGGTTGGATGCAGCATCGGTGTTGCCCCAAAAGAAACGTCTCACTAATGCCAGCAGAAAGCGTTAGTGTCACCCCAAAATCTGGTCGCCCTTGGTCCCGCTCCCCAGGGGGATAAAGCAGCATCTCTCCCTGCTGGCCTCCTGCCCTCTGGCTACACAGAGGTCAGGCACTGTGGGGTGTCTCCCCGCGGTCCAAACTGATGCTCAGTGCCGGTGTGGGGTGAAATCTGCATTTCGGAGGGGCCGGGGGTGGGCGTCGAGGCCTCACCGCCCCTCTGTCCGTGCAGCTGTGGGAGCTGCAAGCGCAGCCAGCCCTGCTCGCCCGTGGACGGCTTCTGCCTGGCGTGCCAGCCCGGCTGGAACGGCACCCTCTGCAAGGAGCCCTGCGTGCCCGGCTTCTACGGCGAGGATTGCCTCCAGCCGTGCCCCCGCTGCCGGCGCGAGGAGGTCTGTGACCCAGAGACCGGGTCCTGCCCGCACTGTGAGCCCGGCTGGATGGGACCCAGGTACGCTCAGGATGCGGCCACCGGCCCTCGCGGGGGACTTCGCTGCTCTGGGGCGCTGCAAGCTGACGCTTCACTCTCTGTCCTGGCAGCTGCAACAGCTCCTGCCCTGCGGGCACCTTCGGCGACGGATGCCAGTTTCTCTGCCCCGAGTGCGTTGCGGGGAGCTGCGACCCCGTGTCAGGCGCCTGCATCTGCCAGGCGGGCTACTGGGGAGCCAGGTAACGCCGGGAGCGGGGCAGGGCTGGGACCCCGCTCACCCCGGGGGCATTTCCCTCCTTTCTTCTCTCTTCCAGCTGCAACGACACCTGTCCAGAGGGGTATTTTGGAGTGAACTGTTCCTCGTCCTGCCAGTGCTCCCGGGGCACCTGCCACCCCATGCATGGTGACTGCGTGTTGAGTAAGAGCAGCTTCAAATTTACTCCTCAGCGCTGGGCAAGGGACTGGAACTTCCTCCCTGGGGAAGGTGCCGGGAGGCTGCGATGCAGCCCGGTCCCATCTGGTGCCTCCTGGCCCCGCCAGGAGTTGCCAGCTCCCGGGCTCTCCATGCAGGGCAGCTCCATGGGCTGGCAGCCACAGGACATGCCGGACTCAAGCCATCTCCTCCGCACAGGTTTTAAGGACCACGGGGCCCTTGCAGCCGCAATCCTCGTCCCTCTCCTGCTGCTGCTGCTCTGCGTCGCCTGCTGTTGCTGCGGAGCCAGCCCAGCAGATGCTCGAGACAGGTATTTTTTTATATTTTGCAGCCTTTGATGCAAAACCTCGTCTCCCATGTCCCTTGATGTCCTTCTCTCCTGCGCAGGGCGACCGTGCCAGATGACGACGTGGTGGCCAGGATGAAGCACCACGTGCGGGGGGTGCTGGCGAACCTCAGCGCGATGATGCCTTGCTTTTCCCTGGGCGGCTACAAACTTCCCAAAGTCACAGGTAAAACAAGCAGAGGTGCCGACAGCCCTTCCAGGGTGTCACCCCCACCCCACGCTCTCTGCATCACCACCATCTCGGGGGGAACCTGCAGCCCCCACTACGTGGTTCGGGGCAGGTGTTGCTCTCCCACCCCAGCCCCGACACCCCGGGGTGCCTGAGCTCAGCTGGGTGTCTTCTCCTCCCCAGTTTCCCACCACGACACGGAAATCCCTTTCAACCCCAGCTTCATCGAGCCGCCATCAGCTGCGTGGGTTTCAGACAGCTCCTTCTCCTCCTTCGACACCGACAACGAGGGACCCGAGTACTCCGTCCCTCCCAGAGAAGGTGACGTCCATGGCTGCTCCTCCTCTCCCTTCTGGGCCGCCCGGGGCCAAGCCTGCCCCGTTACCAACCTCGGGCATCCCAGGGATTTATTTTTATACCCTCGTTTTGCAGGCTGCAAGGACACACGTGCTTGGCCTCGTGTGATGGGACATGCCCGGTGCGGGCAGCCCCATTTCACAACCTCCTCCCAGGGAAACGGTTCCAGGGACAAGCCTGTTGCATCAGCCTCTGTCCCAATGTCCCCAAGTGTGTCCCTGGGCAGGGGGTTAGCTCCAGCGGCCCTAAATCTTGTCCCCTTCTCCCGCAGGCATCCCGCTGCTGGGGGGGGCTGAGCTGCAGGATGGGGCGTCCCCCCGCAGCGAGGCGCTCCCAGACCCGTCTGCCTTCGACTCTGAGGACGTCTCGCAGCCCTTCGCCATCCCTCGCACCTCCAGCATCGCCAAGGCCAAGCGGCCCTCCGTGTCCTTTGCCGAGGGGACGAAATTCGGGGCAGCGGAGACTCCCAGCCCAGGGCGGAAGCCCAAGACCCCGTGGGGCGCATCCAAGCTGTCCCCACCGCCAGGGGACACGGCAGCTGAGCCCCCCACTGAACGACCAGCCAGCAATTGCTACGAGAGCCCTGAGCCCCTCAGCAAGGGGGAGGAAAGCCACCGGCCATCACCCCGGGCCACCCCGGGGGGACGCCGGCGGGTGGTCTCTGGCACCAGGCACGTGGCCCAGAGAGTGGAGGCGCTTGAAGCAGCTGCAAAATCCAGCAGCTGGGAGGCGAAAGGGAAGGAGCCCAACGTCACCACCATCTACATGATGGTGGGAACAGCCGGGCAGGACCCCAAGGCGGAGGGGGGCGGCGAGGGACCGGTCCAGGCGGTGCTCAAGCGGCTGGGCAGCTTGCAGAGGGGCAAGTGGGCTGCAAAGGAGGAGCCCAAGGCGAGGAAGAGCGTCGAGGCCATCCAGAAACCGCCCCGCCGGGCCCTGGGGCAGCGCAGAGACTCGGTGAATAGCTGCAAGCAGAGGGAGAGTGTCCCGGGGGCTCCCGCCGAGCCATCCCCTGGCAAGCACCAGCATCTCCCTGGGAAGAGGAGGTCCTTCCTTCTCGCGTCTCCCTCGCCGAAAAGCACTGGGGCGCAGGATGGGGCTGTTGATGCTGTAGGTGCCACGGAGAGGGGCAAAAGCCCTGAATTAGTCATCAGCCTCGAAACGAAGGGACAGGCTGTCCCAGAGGAAGAGCCGAAGTATGAGAACGTGACCAGCGGCAGTGCCGATTCGGCCCCCAGTCCCGCCAAGGAGCCACCGGCCACCCTTGCGGCCACCTGAGCCACCACAGCCTGGGCTGGGGCAGCAGGAGCCCAGGTGGCCCCTCCAACCCCAGCGTGGGGGGAGCCAAGACCCCCCCCCCCAGGCTGTGAACTCGGCATGCACCAAGCCTTCCCGTTCACCCCCCTTCCTCCCTGCCATGTTGCCAGCATGGACCCTGGCTGGCTGGCATGGTGGCACACAGCGGTGGCAACCCCACGGGGTTGCAGTGCTTCAGGGCTGGTTTTTTGTGTGTCCCCCCCCCGCCCTGTGTGTCCCCTTTTTGTGTCTGCCACAGCCCGGAGGGACAGCGGTGCTCTGGATGCAGCGGTGGCACCTTCTGATCCCTGTCGGCACTGGACTTGGGGACAGGTGTCCTCCTCATAACTGGAAGCAGGGCTGCTGGGGGCTCAGCTGGGAAATGCACAAGGAAAAAAACAGTTTCACCCCATTGGCTTTCGCCTTTCCCTGTCCCAGCTCCAGTAATGCTGCTCGCAGCCTCTTGCTGTAAAGGTGCTTCTTGCTTGAGGGGATTATTTTGTGGAGCTGGGCTGCGGGGAGATGATGGGCTGTCACAGGCAGCTTCAGCGAAAATTAATTTTAGCTGCTGATCTTGAAGCGTATCTGGGTCTGCAGGGGTTTACCTGTGTGGCTCTGGCTTTCATGGCGGGCTCCGGCTGCCTTCGTTTCTCCGTACATGTATAGCACATGGAAAAGCTCACGGCACGGCACAGGGTTTATCAACGGCCTTTTAAACTCCACGCGATACCGCGCTGTAATTGTGCAAGAGCAAACGTGGCAGCTGGGCTGCGACCATCAACCTGTGCACCCGGCGCTGTGCTGGCCCAGATAAGGAGGGAAGCTGCACGGAAAATGGCATTTCCACGGGCGCCCAAAGCTCCTGCCATCTCCCGCACCTCATTCCTGCGGCGGCAATGCATTGCTACGGGGGGGCTGGGATGCAAAGAAGGTTCTGCGGCACCACCGGCGCAGCCGAAGGACCTCGGGCAGCGCAGGGAAGACAGGAACAGTCTCTGCCACTCATGCAAGGCAGTCAAGACGCCAAAGAGGATCTGCAGCATGAACTGGTTTTAGCTGTGTCTGAGCGGGAGAAGTTTCTTGTATATTTTTCTGTTATTTCACACGGCATGAAAGCCTCTGAATGAAAATTAAATGTTACCAAAGCCCTTCAGGAGCTGGGTTTCCCAGCCGCCTTCCGAATCAAAGACATGGTGAGAAATATTCTCCAGAGTGTGGAAACTTGTCGTCAGCCTTAGGCTTTCAGGGTTGGGTTTGGTTGTTGTGGTTTGTTTTTTTTTTTTCATTTTCTGGTTCTATTGAAATAATTTCGAACTCTCGCTTAAGGAGCTGAGCCCAGAGCAGTGCCGGAGACCGGAGGGCAGCGGGAATGTGAGTGGGCTGTGACCGTCCAGAGCACCCACGCTGCGGGCTGCATCCCATGCAGAGCTCCGTGTGAATCCTTCTTCTCGCCTGGCACTGCTGAGCTGGGGTTTAGGGATCGCAGTGTTTCAGAAATCAGAGCGGGTTTTGCTTTTTCTCTTTTGGTTTTCATGGGTGCTTCTCTGCAGCGCGAGGCACCCGAAGTGGGTGAGGCTTCCAGTTTTGCCAGCAGCAGGCAGCACTCCCTCCTGCAGTGGTATCACCCACCGCCGCGATTATAACACCGAATATTCCGCTACGCAAATAAAAATGCTCATCCTGGCAAGACTCGAGCAGCAACGTGGCCAGACCTCTGTTCTGCACAGGCTACTTCTTTTTTGTTTTGATGCTATTTTATGACAGCGGCAGGGGCAGCCCCACATTTTATTTATAAGCAGCCATTTTTCCCATAACCGGGTGGTTATTTTCAGCCTGCGAGCCGAGCAGCAGTGTTCTGCCAGAAGTGAACGTCACGTGAGCCAGCTCGCCCTGGGTACGGCGTGTAAATAGCTGACAACAACCTGACAGCCTTCCCCGACACCGAAACAAGCACCCAGCTTTGAGAAAACGCTGCTGCTGCGAGAACCTCTTAGCATTGACGGGCTGAGCTGCGAGGCAGGACGTTTCCCTGCTGGAATACGGAGCATCTTCCCCCTGCCTGGGCGGCGGGAGGAAAACAAGCGGCGGATTTTCCGCGCGTGGCTGCCCATGCCCACACACCAGCGTGGTCGCGCTGGTGTCTTCTTGTCAGGGATGCATCTGTCGGGCTTTGCTGTGGTTTTAATTCGGGATGCGGGATGTCTGCGAGCTGGAGCCGGCGGCCGAGGGAGGGGTTAAGGTCTCCCCACGCTGGATCTCTGACTTTCCAAATCCCGCTGCGGCGGTTTGAAGCAAACCGGTGGGAAGCGGCTCCCGCGCGCAGGTCCCGTCTGTAAGCAGAGAGATGTCCCCGCTCCCTGCTGGGACAGGTCTTGGCCTCCTGGAGGTAGGAACAGAGGCTTGAGCCACCCCCATGGCCACGGGGGTCTGTCCCCTCCGTTGCCGCAGCCTTGGCATCTTTCCCAAACTGTCCGAGCTCTGCCTTTGAAGAGGACCACGTCGTCTACCCCAGTGGCTCCATCCGAGCCTGCTGAGGACCTCCCCGTGCAGCCAGGTGGGAGCCATCACCTCCCTTCCAGCCTAAACTCATTCCTGGCCGGTTTCTATAAATGTGTCATTGTGCCAGGGCTGTTTTTCAGCTTCACTTTATTTTTTTTCTCTCCATGATGTTTACCCAGTCCCTGGGTGTATTTATAGATGGCAGCCGATCACCTGACAGCTTCTTCTCTCCTTCTAGGATAGGAAAACCGAGCTCCCCCACGCTCCCGCCGTAGCAAAGGGTTCCCGTGTCCCCAGCCGGCCTCGCTGAGTCCTCCTCGTGCTCCTTCCCGACGCACTTTGTGTTTCCTGGACGCAGCGCCCAGGTCCGGGTGCTGAGGTCTCCCGGGGCCTCACGCTGTCTCAGCCTTCCTCTGCCTCTGCCGAAAGCACAGCGCTGGCGCAGCCTGGCGGCTTGGGGTTTTTTTCCGGGGGCTTTTGTTTGTTTGTTTGTTTGCTTGCTTTGGCTTAAAGCCACTTTCCAGCTGTTGCAACGTTTGACCCTTATCCCGCAGCCAAGGAGTTTCCTCTTCCCGCCCGTGGCAGCCTGCCCCTTTCTCAGAGATGCAGCGGCGGGTGCACGTCCGTCCGTCCGTCCGTCCGGGCCCTCAGGTTCCGCTGAGAGCCTCGGAGACGTTCACCTGCCACAAGCACCGTTTTCATCTCCTTCAGCCGACAAAAATAAATCCCCAGTCACCATTTCCAGGGGTCCAGGGCCACCTTCTCCGGCCCAGGACCTCGCTGAGGAGCGGGGGGGTTTATGGCAGGGCTAGGAATCCCGCCAAGGAATGCTCAGAAAAATAATTTCACATGAGAAGGGGGCAGAGCTGTGGGGCGCTGGGGCGCAAAGCCGCTCTCGTGGCTCGCAGTCATTTCACTTTCATGCCACCCATCCGTGCCCTGGGCTCGTGGGCCGGGGCGTCCGGTTGCCCCGGGGTGCCCGGTTGCCCCGGGGTGCCCAGCTCCCAAATGGGCATTTTACCGGGGGGGGGGGCAGCTCCTCCGCTCCCCCCGCCGGCGGGAAGGGTGGGCTTTTCTGGATGCGGTGCCGGTAACCCCAGAGGGTGGGAAATAAGGGGGGGGAGTGTGAGGTAGAGGGGGGGAAATAAGGGGGGGGAGTGTGAGGTGTCCCCGTTACCGAAACCCGCGTGCTCGGCTGGGTCCCCGTTACCGAAACCCGCGTGCTCGGCTGGGGCCGTACCGGCGAAAGCCGTTCGGTGGGGAGGGGAGGGGAGGGCGGTGCGGTTCTCCCGGCTGCCGCCGCGGGGCCGGCGGAGACCGGCAGCAACCGGTACCAACGGCCGCAAGGAATTTCCCGCTGCCGCCGCTGCGGGACGGCGCCGCGCCGGGAGGCGGAGCGGAGCGGGGGGGGGCGGAAACGAGCTCATCCCGCTCCGCTCCCGCTATCACCGGCGTCCCGTTTGCCGCCCCCTGAGAAGGCGGCGAGTCCCACCGCGGCTCGGGTGTCGCCGTCCCCGGCGGAGCGGGGCGGTGCTTGTGTGTTTCACGGTTCCCGCGGAGGGTGGTTGTTCCCCCCCCCAC
>VZSF01008462.1:34404-45171 GCA_013398295.1 Chionis minor | reverse complement strand
GGAGGGATGGATGGACAGACGGAGGGAGGGTGAGATGCTGGACCCACGGAGGCCGGGGCAGGCCGGGGTCCCCGGGAGCACACAGGCCGCCCAAGTAGTGTCACCGGCAGCGGGGGCTGCTGTGCATCCCCTCCCTGGCTCAGGCCGCAGCCGATCCCCGAGGGGTGGCCCTGTGGGGACACCAGGAGCCCGGGCAGGGACTGTCACAGCGGTGCCACGCGTGGTGGAGCCCGGGGCAGTGGCAGTGTACCAGCCCTGATCCCGGCCGTGGGGCTAATCCGCTTTTCCCGTGCAGGGACCAGATGGCTCCGCTAAGTGGGTCAGGCGGGAGCGGGGCACACCGGGGAGCAGGGAGCCCCATTTTGCTTCCTGGCAGCTAAAAAAATCAATAATGCGGTGAGAGGAAGTGGACGAGAAAAGCCTGAAGATGGTGGAGCTGGGGGGACATAGCCCCCCATACTGGGGCTGGTGGTGGGATGGGACTCGGTGCCACCGTGGAGCGTCCTGTGCCGGTGGGATGGCAGCGGCGGGATGCTGTTCCGCAGCCCCTGGGATGAACCTGCCCGGCGAGAGGCCAACCAGCCGCACAGCCGGGGTCCTCCCCCACTGCCAGGTTATTTTCCCCTCCAGGTCCCTGCGCCAGCCCGGGGACAGGGCTCGGGGACAGTGCTGACACCCCAGGGCCATGGGGCTCTCTGGGGACGCAGGAGCAGAGATGTCCCCAGCCGGGGATGGTGCGGAGCCGGGGATGCCGGGGCCTCTCATGGCGGGGTTGGTGTGGCTCATCCCCATCCTGGGGGATCCCCCAGCCCAGCAAAGGGCACCAGCTCTCCTGAGAGCACCTGGCACCTGCTGTCCCCGCTGTCCCATCGTCCCCAGCGCTCCCACTGGCCCTGGCAGCCCTGGTCCCCACAGCATCCCCACTGTCCCCAGGGGCCACATGGCTCCCGTTGCCCGTGTTGACCCTCCCTGCCCCATACACCCTTCCCAAACCAGCCACAGCCTCAGCCCCCCCTCCTGCCATTCCCCAAACCCATCCCCGCATGGGAAGCATCCCGTCCATCCCAGTGCCCATCCCGCCACCGGAGCCGGGGCTTTGGCAGCACCGGGAGAGGCAGATCCTGGGGGTCAGCACTGGTGAGAGGGATCCGGGGCAACCCTCGGCATCACCCCCGCGTGAGCGGCAGCAGCTCTCCTCTCCTCGCAGCCCATCCTCATCCCTTCCTTCTTGCCCAAAAAGGCCGGCATCCGGCCAGCACAGCCGCAACGGGGGAAACGCACCCCCCGGAGCCCCCCCACTGCTGGGGCAGGAGCCGGCCGAGGCAGCAGGAGCCCATCGACACCGCGTGGGCTTCCTGCTCCGCCGCTGCCCATCCTCTCCCAGCCCGGTGCTGCTGTGCCGCCGCTAAAAATAAATCCAGCAATTTCTAGGAAAGTTCCTTGGAGAGAGAGAGCGGGAGCGAGCGTGGGCCGGCAGGAGCGTGCGGCCAGCCTAGCCCAGCTGGAGGAGCGCGGGGGATCCCGGGGGAAGCGGCGTGCCCTGGGAGCAGACCAGGGGGGCACCGAGCCCCCCGGCATGGCTGGAGGCAGCCCTTGGCACTTGCAGCATCCCCAAATCCCTGGTGAATGTTTTTCCCCATCCACCGCTGCCCAGAGCATCCGGATGGGGAAAAAGGGGAGCCGAGGCTGTGCAAGGGCTGTTCATCCCTGGGGAAATCTCCCCATACTTCCCACCAGGGAGGGGGAAGGATGCCAGGGGCTGAGGGCAGCATCGCCACCAGTCCCAGGCCATAGCACCTTTGTGACTGGGGTTGGGGGGGGGTGTCAGCCAGGGGGGCAAATTTTCAGCAGGCGACAAGAACTAGAGCAGCGACACGGGGTATTTCTGCTCCAAAAGCAGCTGTGAGAGGCATCAGCCCCCTCCCCTCCGCTGCTCGGCCCCCAGCAGATAATTGGGGACAGCTTTGCTGAGCCGCTAAGCTCCCGTTTAAGCAGCTAAACACGAGTGGCTGGATTTCCAGCCAGCGCATCCCTCCAGCTGCTCAGCCGGCCGGGAATATCATCGGGGTGGGGGGAAGCACTGCTGCCCACCCCCGCGGGGGCGCAACCCGCTCCAGTTCTGCCGAAGGCGTTAACTCCACCGTCACCAGGGATTAATTTCACCCTTGGCTTGGCACCAACGCCGTGAGCGTGAGGATGTCGTGCACGAGCCGGCACGTTTTCCCTCCTTGCAGTAACGCGGCGCAGGAGGAGCCCAGTCACATTCGGATCCCAAAGGGAATTTGCAAAGGGTGGGGCGAGAGATGGGTGGATGCATGGATGGAAACCAGGACGCATTGGCTTTGCAGATAAACAGGAGCTCCCATGGCTGTATTCACAGCCTCGCTGCTGCCATGTGGCTGCACATCCGTGGATCCCGCCCAGCATTTTATTCCATATCCCAAAAGGAGGAGAAACGCCCACCCTGGCGGAACGAGGGCCAGATCAGAGCCCTGAGAGGTGGGTGAAGCTGGTTTGGCTCTTCCCCAGCCCCAAGGCAAAGCTGCTGCACTGGAGCATCAGCAGAGCCCGGCCCCCGTGTTGGGGACCTGCGGGGACAGGAGCTGCCCCCGGCACATGCAGATCCCACCCGCCGCTGGGCACAGCTCCGGGATCCCGTGGTTCCCGCTGGAGCGTGTGGAGGTTGAGGAAGGTGCTGAGCGACCCTGTCCCACCTCCGGCGAGGACAGAGGGACCGGCCGCAGGCACGAAGAGCCCTGTCCGCTCCCCGCTCCCGCATCCCCTCCGACGGCCGCTGAGCATCTCCCGCTGCTCGCCTTTCCCAGGCGGGCAGGGAAGGCACCGAACCTCCCGAGGGTTTGGGACACCCTGGAGCCTGCCCAGGGGTTTTTGGGAAGGTGGTCCGACCTCACAGGGCCATACTCCAGCGGAGCGTTTGCGCGCACACGTGTGGAGCACACACAGCTGTAAGAACGGGACCCGAAGCAGCTCGTGTTTTCCCTTGACCCATGGTGGCATCTCCACAGGTGCAGGTGGACCCAGCCTCGCCCACACCAAGGAGCCATTTCCACGTGAAAAGCTCTCGGCGAGGACTTTGCGGAATAGGTGGGAGCAGCTCCGGAGTCAGGACCGCTTCTGCTCCACCAGCCTCTCGGTCAGGACGGGAAAACATGGGAATGAGACTACGCCATGCCTTAAAATTCACCCCAGCGAGTGTCACTCCCCGCTCTCAGACAAGCCCATCTCAACACCAGGCTGTTGGCGACATCCCTCCGAATTTTCTTTTCCAGACTGCGAACGTACCAGAGCCACTTCAGGGAGGGCTCTCTCCCCCGGTGACACTTTATTGCCCAATTCCCCAAGTTCAGGTACGTGGGTACCAGCACCGGGAAGACGACAGACCACGCAGCAAGCAGAGCCATGTGTGAAATACTGGCATGTTTATTGGTTGGCACTAGAGTACAGCCTACACTCTTGTCAAACTTGCACCCACCAATTTAAATTTTTTTTTTTGATAATTTTTTCAAAATCTTTTCCAGACAGCGATGACCTCCCCCCTCACACACAACTCGGAGGAAACGCCTTGAGAAAGGCACCAGCCTGCAACCGCTGTACGTCACCGCAGCTGCCCACACTCTCAACATCTGCCTCCAAAAAACACACCCAGACTCATCGCAGAAGAGGGATGGGGGGGTTTCAACAATACCAGAGCTGAGCGCGGAGCGGACAGCGAGCCCTCAGGTCTTTTCTGGGAACACTACGGATGAAAAGATCAAAATTACATGGGTATACGCTATACCTGCCAGTCAAGATTAAGCAGGCACAATAGAGCGCCCGCGTTATTCGTAGGTCGAGCTAAGATCTGACCCTCAACAAAAACAAAACATGGTTTTTATTAATGCATTTGACTTCGAACAAACGTGTCGTAAGTGAGAACAAATCCAAGTCAGTAAGAAAAGAGAAAAAGCATCAGCTGAAATGCTAGATTTCCAAAGTGCCCTTGCGGTTGTAAAGTGTTTTTGCGAACCGTTTCAACTTAATATATCATAAAAAAAACCCCACGTTAACTTTACCGGAAGATTAGAAACACAAAGCACTGGAGTGAGGAACGGAACTCTGCAGCCAGAAAAATAAACCAAAACAGATTATGGGAATTACAAGTCCTAAACCAGCTAGAATTCATGGAGAACTGAGTATTTAACTTACGATTCACTGAAAAAAAATCACTGAAAACCTCAGGCTTCTTTCAATTCTAATAAATGAGCAAGTTTTTTCTCTACTCATTCTTCCTCCTCCAGATTCCGACATTTCCACGTGACAGCTGGGCAGCAGCAGCACAAGAGCCTCCACTGAGACATCCCAACCAACACCACCACAGGAGCAGGAAACCCCAGGATATCATGGTGCCATGGCCCACCCTGGGCCCAGACACTTGAATGACTCCAAAAAGTATCGGCAAGGTTTAAAAAAACCCCCATTTTCCATAGGGATGGCTCAGGATGGTGCTGCCAAGCAGGAGAGGTCAGCGCAGGTGGGTACCAAAGTCTTCTCCTTGGTCGTGAGGGTGAGTTCAAACGTACCAGCTCAGACACAAAGAGAAGAGGCAGCCAAAGCGCCGCAGGTTTGATCTTGGAGGTATCTGGGTTCGAGAAGGAACGGAAAAGCCTAAGGCAGGAATGCTCATACCCACGGACATCCGGCTGGTGCCACTCGCAGGGTGACGTGCCCTGGTTATGTGTCCCATCACCAGTCACGGGCTCTGCCGGGGTCTGGGATCCTCCTCTCCAGCTCGCGGGTGCTGCCGGGGAGTCTCAGGTGCAGAGAGTTCATGAAAAGACTGAACGGAAAATGCAAAGTGCTGGTTCCAGATCTTCTGATTTAATAAATAGAAAATAGGACGTACAGGAAGTTCAGCAAACACTCTTGGACCTCCCAAGATCAACGCGAGGCAATTCTAGAGCCAATTTCTCAAGTATAACTTCAGAATTCTCACTTTCCCACCAAAAATTTAAAAAAAAAAGAAAAAAAAAAAGAAAAAAAAAAAGAACCCCCCCCTTATCAACTAGCACCAAAAAGAGAGTTTATAAATCTCCTAAATACATCTTCAATCCAGTTAAGTGTTCTTTTTCATCCACCTACACCTCTCAACTATGTACAGAAGTCAGGACGCTACACCCAGTAAAACACTACGCGTATCTACATGCGACCGTCCACCACCGAAGCCGAGTCCTCTGTAACCACATCACATTCGTTCTAGCGCGGAGCAAAGCGAGGAGCACGTCTGTCTGCATGTTTTAGTCCCCAACACCGAGACGCGGCCAGAGCACACCCGAAGCCAGGTCACCCGCATCCCCAGGCGGAGGAGCAGCCACTAGATGATGCTGTCTTATTAGGCAGGGAGAAGAGAGCCGGGAGGGAAAATCCAGTCATTTAAAAGCAGGACCAGAGCAGGCGAGGAATTATACAAAGTTGTGGAGTATCTTTCTAAGACAAGAGCTCTTCACGCCAACAAGCGCCTGCAACAGCTTCACTTCTTAGTGCAAGTTTAGCTAAAAAGCCCGACAGATTTCGATCCTTTCCCAAGAATCGGCACCAGCCGTAGCTTCCACTCCATGAAAAGTTAAATATTCAAATCTATCTTTCACAAACTCCCAGATCACCCCCGCTTCCTTTCACTGGATGCTCTGCACAGGTACAGACATGGCATCCGGCTGCCAGAGAAGCACAAACGTATCCATCCGAGATAAAACAGTATTTCTGAGAAAGAGCAAGAAAATCCGGAGTTGTTAGAACTGGAAGAGGCAAGCATTCAATCTGTGCAGCTTCAAATATTTCGCTCTTCTGGAGCAACCAGCGCGTTGCAAAATGGTGAACACATTTTCTGCACGGAAAAGCTGGGGCAGAGGCCCAAAGTCCGGGCTAGATCTGGGAAGGGAACTGAGGATTCCTGACATTCCCTACCCACATTTTTAGCCACTGAATACTTTGCGTCTGCACAAGGGGAAAAAGCAACACTAGCAGATTCCGATGCCTTTTAATTTTTCCGTTTAAAAAACTCTGCTTTAAGGCACATTCAAGATCACACTGAATTAAACTGCCTTCTTGCTCAACAGGAATCTGGGAAGCGCACACAAGGTCCATCTGCCACGGCAAAAAGCTGAAGTGAGCGCTGAAATCGCGGTTCCTTTCCAGCCCCCAAACCAGAGCTCCCACCTTCCTCCGCAGCGGCGAGGCTGAAGGCCACCATCGGAGGAGACGCAGCAGGATGTTCGGCTGCGGCCACCCATGGGTGGGGGAGCTCCGAAGCACGACCCCCCCCGCCAGGGGAAGGCTCTGCTCCTTCCCCACTGGCACCATGCAGCTTTGTTATTTTGCAGCACCTGCCTTAGCTAAGCTGGAACCACCTAAGAAGGAACCGTGGCCCCGGGATGGAAGAAAAAAGGAAACAAACCCCAAAGGCTGTATTTTTAGAAGATGCAGAGAGACAGCACGTGCATTCACCCATCTGCGCCACCTTCCTCCAGCGAAGCAAGGCACGAGATACTATCTGAGGAGAGCCCTTGCCCGGCTCCCTTTACCTGTAAATCTAATAGTTTCTTGTAGCGTAACAAATACAGAAGAACCCAGTTCAATCACTGCAGGGCTGCTACGAAGAACCAATGGTCACTCCCCAGTATTTCTTGCATTTTACCGTACTGAACACGAGCAAGGGATGGGGGGGAAGATACAGCAAGATTTTAACAAGCCAGATACACCCTCCCCATCTGATCCCTGCAGCAGCTTAAAAAAAATCTCATTATGAAGTGCCCCTCCACTAAAGATCCTATTTTTCTCCCCTTCTATTTGGTTTTAATTACTGTTAGTGGCTAATAGAGTTTATCAGTAATACCAGTCTACGACTTCAGCTGTTTAACAGCGTTAAACACCAACAGCCAAGCTGACCATCAGCAACTTCGAAATTATCTGGTTTTGCTACAGGTGACGCAACTGCCCCACTTGTATTGTACAGCCTCATCCCGGCACCCTCTCTTTGACAGATTCATCTCAAAGTGTTTCAGCTGCAAAACCACTCGGAGCCTTCTTCGGAGAGTTTAAAATCATGAGCAAACAGTATTTACCCCATTCCGCGCCCAGGGCACAGCAGCCAGCAAGAAAGACATGCCGTCACGTCCTGCACCCTCTCAGCTGTCACCGCCTCAGTCCTGAAGAGGTTTTACGGTTCAAAGTCTAATGCATTTTCAATTAGGAAAAAAAAAATCATCTCATTTTTTAGTTTGCAAAGTAGCCATTAACTCAAAGGAATGTTTTGCCAAATGATACACCTGGAGAGGCAAATGCCAAACCTGGAGAGGCAAATGCCAAGCGCTCATAAGAATTCACTGCAGTTCTGAGCAAGGGTTTGCTGAGCTCTTCCCTAAGAGAGCTCAAAACAGCCCGGCCAGTGCTGGTAAGAAGGAAGAGAACACTGTGCAAAGATAAAGGAGGTACAAGCCTCCCCTGACTCAGTAACAATAGCCAGTTTCTCGATCACCAATAAACTACCGTCTAGAATAAAACAATCCATCTTTGTGAAGAAACCAAAAGACAGCTCTGTGAAGCAACCAGAAGTACTTTAACAGCACTGAATGCCAGATTTCAGAGAGAATGGAAAAAACCCCACTTGACTCTTCTCTAGGCATCTCCCAGGAAAAGGCGTCACCTCGCGGGCCCAGCGGCGTCACATCCCACCCTCTCCCAGCGAGCCCCCAACTCCAGTGTGCACAGCCAGGAAACACTGGGGGAAGCTTCACCAAATAAAACCCAATACGTGTTACTTTTCACTGGAAAAAGGTTATTCCTTTTGAAACGCACCTTTGCAAAGCCTCAGCGTGAGCACAGTCAAATTTGAAACCCCGAAACCACCTTACAGTAACCACTTCAAGCCAAAGCTGCTGTATGTTTTCTACCACACACGATTTCTAAGCTGACATTACCCAATGCATCAAAATCCCTGTTCCACCGTACCAGAACCTTATTTGAGAGTGCCCTCCTGGAGCTCAACGTGTATGATTTCAGCTCCACTAAGTTTAATGACACTCGGCACTCTTCTGCAGAGGGACATCCACCTGCCTCTTGAGTTTCACACATCAGTTAAGATCAGCAGAACGGTTCGGGATCTGACAAATCCTGCCGGAAGGATCCAGCAGCAGTTGCTGGAGGCACTGGTACCCCAGAGGTGTCTTCCTTTTTCTCCTGCTCCCATGCCAGAGTCAGCAAATGCCAGTACACCCACTACCCGGCATCAGCGTAAACCACCAGCTAACATTTTCCTGCCACAACAGTAATCCAAGCTGGTCTGTCAAATGCTTCCAGTGACAGAGATCCAGATTTTTGTATTTTGAGGTTTAAAAGATCATCACGCTAAAAGATTCTATCACGCTAAGCAATGGTGTCGATGTGCTGAACGCACTTCTCTTCTCCCATTACGGTCTCAAGTAAGTTTAAAAATCCAGATGGCAGGATGTGACTCCGCTACATGAGGATTTCCAATTTTGACAATACCAGAGGAAGTGAATCAATGTGGAAGAGTGGGACCCGCTCAGAGAATCTCCCTGCGCCAAGCAGTGGGTCTCCCTCTTCCTCTCACTTCATCACTCAACTTGCAACCCTGAGATGACACTTAGGTGCAGAGAAATCCAGTACTCCAGCGGTGGAAGGGCCGATAATTTCCCCCTCTTCCTCGCTGCAGACAGACTTGCTTCTTGATATATGAAGAGTGAGGTGTCCTTGTATATACCATGAATTCACGTATGAAAAGCAGCAAGGGAAAAAGTAACCTTATTAGCGAAATTACCCTACCCCTAAGAAGTCGCAGAGGACACTGGAAGTTTTTCCATGAGAGCCCTGGGCTCGGAGGTGTGCCAAAAGGTAATTAAACAGCAGCCCCTCTGAGTCGGAGGCTGTGCACCATCAACACGCCTGGCATTTATCCCAAATTGGGTTCCAGAGAATGAAGACAAGCATCCGAAACCCGCAACTCCAGGGTGACGCGACAGTTTTGCTGCAAACTTGCAGGACGCCTAAACGAAGCATCGCGGTTCCTCTGTTCCACTTACAGATAGGCCAGTGCCAAAGTCAGATGGAAGCTACGCTGAAAGCCAAACTAAGAACGTTTATTCTTCAACAGGAAGCTGAGACACATCGTAATGTTCGACTTAAAGGGTCAGGCTAGACCAAACTACATCGTTTGAGGTAAGAATCCCGCTATCTCCAACACTAGCTCAATATAGCACCAGTTTTAGCAACGCTGGAAGTCTGAGTCTAATCCTACAGGGGTTTTTAGCGGTTGGTCACGACAGCAGCCCTAAACAGTGTACTCAAGCAGGCACTAGTCTGTACCGCGAGACCCAGAGCGCGCGCCGCCCTTAAAACAACTCTTTTGTCACTAATAAAGGTAGTTTGATTGTCAGTCCCAAACCAATTTAACATCATTTCGGATAAAATCGCTTAAACTGCTAGGGCACACAGCTGTATCGGGTACTAGAGAAGAACCTCAGATGCTGAGGAAGACGGAAACTCGTGTGGTGCTGGGAGAGATTCAGGTAGCACAGGACTAAAGCCTGCTTTGAAATCCGCATCTGCTGAGTAAAGGCTGTTTCTACCCCAGGAGCTATTTCCAGTTAAGAAGGCGTAATATCAGCCACTCGATGTTACTGTGTTAACAGCATCAATTCATGCCACATGAAAACACTTTCTTGGCACAATTTATTTTTTCTGACCCAAACAAATAAGCCATTAGCAAGTCATTAACAATATTCTACCCTAAATTGTCAGTTTAACAGCCCTGTAAAAACATTTTTAGTTTAAAAACAAAAGTGTGCATGCTGTTGATATTAAAACTGCAGTTACTCTTTCAGGAGTACCGGCTGTTCTGTTGCAAAGCATTTTCAACATACTAATCTGTACAGTAAAGACAAAAACTCAATTGAAGGCAGTAGATGGCTGTATTAGGTGCCACTCAGGGCTCGGTAAGAGCGGACTGTCTGAATTTCTTGTACGCTTCCAGATACAATATTCAAGCCCTTTTGAGAGTTTGGTTCAGGCCGATCAGCACAGAGTAAGAAAGTATTGTACATCCGTCTCTAAGTTGAAGTGAGCTGAACTGGTGTAATTTAGGCTCAATTCCAGATGCTCGGTTTCAAGCTACTTCTTGAATAATGCCTCTCAGCTTTTTCTTACGCGTGGTTTTTCACGTTAGCGATCACTGGCACTGCTTTTGGCCTTGCTACTCCACACTGATGAAAGCAAGGAGAACAAGTAAAGGAACAGAATAGGATCTTAAAACAGACAGCTTCCTGCCAAAACCAGCAAGGATACCATTCCCCCTTGTCCCAGGCTCCATGGATATTTCTATCAGATTTTCATATTGTAAGCGCTCCTCGGGAAGAGAGAAAACTCTGGAACAGTGAGTATTTATTAGAATATTTTTTGTTAAATAAAGAGGAGGAAAAAAAAGAAAAGAAGGAAAAAAAAAAAAAAGAGTACTGCAGATTTAATTTCACATCTTGGCTATGCTCTGACAAAGAAGAAGTTACTGAATTCAGCAACTACTTCTTGTCCCAAGCCAGGGATTAATTAATGCCCCTCCCAAAACCTGTACCTGTCCCAACCCACTCCCCAGCCCCAACCCTTCCCATTTTATTTTCCAACTAGACAACACTGTTGGCAAATCAAGACAGCATGAAACTTACATCAATAAAAACAACAACAAAAAAAAAAGGGGGGGGG
>VZSF01008462.1:10592-34384 GCA_013398295.1 Chionis minor | reverse complement strand
AAAAAAAGGGGGGGGGGGGGAGGGGGAAAGTGTGCCAATGCATCAGGGGAACTATCCTATTAAAGCGTGTACTTCTCCAGCTAGCAATTCTGCTCGGAGTCAGCTGTACCTTTCACGGAGGGAGAGTTTAAACAATTTGAGCGTGCTCCATGGTGCAATTGTAAGTGCTGCAGAACCACAGGACAAGAGATTGAACACCTGAATTTTTCCCCCAGGACTTCTTTTCGGGGACGCACACAGTTATCCAACCGCGGGTTCGTGCAGTAACACTCAGTTAAGTACAATCCGATGCTTTAGCACAAATTACAAGTATCCAGTTCAGCACGGTATAAGGCATGTGGACAAGAAGAGACATCAGCAGAACGCAGCAGGATCAGCAGAACAGCATTGGTGATTGACGCTCCAGTTTGTCAGACTTTGACCCCACTTTGAATCCCTGATTCCTACCACAGACAATGAAATTCAGTTTCTATCGTAGCGTTTTCTGAGGCTATTTATTTTTTGGCCAAGTGTTAAAAAGACCAACTCCTTTTTGTTTCATTTTGATGTAAATGCAGAAACATTGGCGGAAGCTGTAGGAGAAGCAACGGAGCAGCAGGGATGTCTGCAGGTGATCAAAACTCTGCCCTCAACTTCAAGTGTCACTGCACTAAATCGGGAGATACTGAACGGGGAGTAAACTGGCCCAGCCACTAGCACTGTCACAGAATGCGTATTTTTTTTTAAAAAAACAAAAGGCAAACAGATTAATTATGAACCCTTCTTTTCAGAAGCAGATCAGGATTAAAAAAAATTCCCGCAAAATTAAAATGTTAGATTCTCCATCTAAAAAACAGTTTATACATATGTGCTGCAAGTGACCACCACACAGGTCTGAGCAGCACCTTACAGTACAGACTAAGACTTAAAGAGCTGATCTCACATTTGAAGTCTTTTAATTAAAAAAAAAAAAAAAAAAAAAAAAAAAAAAGGGGCTAAGGCGGGGGAAAACAAAAANAAAAAAAAAAAAAAAAAGAAGAAGAAAAAGTGGCTATGGCTGGGATGACACAAACGGGACACTTCAGAACACAAGGCAGAGGCGAAACTGGCAGCCTTGCTCGCCAGGCCATGGATGCGGTGTAACGGGAAAGGGGCACTTCATGCACAAAATGTATTTTACAAAATACATATCCAAAAAAGCCAAAAAAAAAAAAAGCCAACAACAAAAAAAAATAATTCCCACCTTGCACTAAATTGCAGCACTCTCAACACTTGCTCTGCCACAGGCTGCTGCCCATGCCTTGTTTGATAGAGGAGGCATGTGAAAAAGGGGAGGGGGGAGGGAAATCCATGTTTCAGTCTATTTTTCAAAATTTTTCTCATGGGGACGTCTTCAGTCATCTGATGTCAGACACGGAGCTCTCAGAGTATGTCGTGGTCATGACAGGAGTGCCGTTGTTTGCCAAACAACCTTGCCTCAAGGTTTCAAAATACGAGGCCTGCACTGGTTTATGATACTGCAGAACTTTTATGGCATCTTCTATCTTAAACCATTCCCTTTTCCTTCCTGTGGGTAAAAAGAAAAATCGGTAGATGCAACAAAACAGTGTTTAAACATGACTGTTGATAAGCATGCGATCATTATCATGTGCACTAACGCTGCAAGAGTAATTTCACTGCGTAGCAAAGCGTCAAAAGACACTGGGAAATTGTCTCTCAGGATTCTCTGATCTCAAGGGCCCTGGACTCCAAACACCACACTGATGGCTCCTCTAGCCCCACGACAGGTATCTGGTTAGGGCAGTACATCCACTGTCCCAACAAAACCAGTCTGATATTTCCTAATTTTTAAAAAAAACAAACCCAGCTGCGTTTATTTTGCTATTTCTGCAATTTCTATGCAAGTCAGATACTCATTTTAAGACAAGCCACAACGACACACACCAACCACCACCCAATTTCCATCAGTCTGCAAGCAAACCTCGATTTTTGGCGGACAGCACTCATAAGCGAACCTCGATTTTTGGCGGACAGCACTCATTCCTTACTCCTTCCATAAAACCTCTTCCGTAGGCAGCTTGAGGAAAAGTCAAGCTACAGGTGCCACAGTGCTATTGACGACCATTGTGCACAATAACACGTTCATTTTCATTTGGGAATCCGACTTAAACATGAAGATTTCAAAAGATAATGGGCAATGATTAATCCACACTGCCCACATCTATTTTCTTCTAGTCTTAGGAAGGCCAGCTCTTCATGCTCTTTACTTAATATCTTCAAGTGCAAGAATTAAATACAAAATTGATGTAGAGGCAGCTGTGCAGCCGAATTGACTTCTCTTGGGCCACAGAGGTCAAAAAAGCATCCATTTGAGCACAATTTTTTTCCCCAAGCAACCAAAGGACACACCACTGCAACTTTTCTCCACCACTCACAAGGATTCCACCTCCCAGAGGGATGCTAAGCTGACGTGTTTTGTCTGCAGCACACCAGTTAATTCTAGCACGCGCAAAGAGCTTACCGATATTGACAGAGTCCTCCCAGTCTTCCAACACTTCGGTGACGATAAGTACGTAAACATATGTCCTGTGTTTCCTGTCCCGATTCTAGAAGGCAAAAGGAAGGGAATTACAACAAAGGCAGGGGGGCACACGGTGACTACAAGCTGCGAGCTGCCTCACAGCGACGCTGCG
Source organism: Chionis minor (assembly GCA_013398295.1). NCBI lineage: Eukaryota > Metazoa > Chordata > Aves > Charadriiformes > Chionidae > Chionis > Chionis minor. The sequence goes on along the minus strand of VZSF01008462.1, from coordinate 31,712 downwards.
GTACCTTACATGCGCTTTCTCTCGCATTAGAGCTCGTTCTCAGCTATTAAAAATTGTTGCGTTTGAAATGAGAGGTCTGAAAGTATTAACAGGCATTGCAGCCCAAAAGTCTATTTCCTAATCTGTAAGGCAGCGTTTGGTGGATGGACGTGCTTATAAATCAGTTCCTCAGCTGGAAAAAAACCCAACAACGCACAACTCGGGAAGGATTTTTTTTTTTTATCTATTTTACACAACTCTGAAATAGTGGAAAAAGAAATATAAGAAGAGCTGTACTTGCTGACTACACATCTCCCCAGGACTCGTCAGGTGTTACCGCACTCCTAATAGGAGCACACACGCTTCTCCACCTCGCAGGGGCCAGTTTGGCAAGGGGAGGTGGCAGGTGATAAGGAACAAAGGAGAGCCACTGCTCCCCAGCTGGTGGGTGGCATTTTTTGGCAGCCAGAAAGGTATGAAGGCACCGAGAATACTCCCTGTTACGCTGGCTTATCTATCACTCACAATTTCAACTGAAGTGGAAATTGCAGATGAGCAACATCGCTGCAGGCACCAGCGTGCATTTTGATTTAAACAGGGAGTTTTAAGTTTTCCTTCGACCAAGTTAGTTTAATTCACAACAAACCAGGAAGTCATTTTTACTCCAAGACTATTTTTTGCATCAAAATTTCACAGCCTCCATGTCCGAAACTTACCTCAAAAATTCCCACTAATCTTCCTAACGTCCCTTTCACTCCAGCCTATGAAAAGTTCAAAGAGAAAAAAAAAACATGCTTTAACAACAGGTGAGTACATATTTCCTTATTTGTTATGCAGGGGCAGTTCCTTTAGGACAGGAAGCAAATGCTGTAAAATTCTGCTAATCTGAAAACAACATGGTCACAAGAAAAATGACACAAATGGATCACGAGCTCTAACCATGCGTGCATTCCCAGGGATTTTTTTTTCTCCTGTATTCAAACCATTTTGGATTCAGTCGGGAGAGAAAAAAAATTATTTGATGAGTTTACTAATTGCACACCACTATACCCTGAATGACCAGAATCTCCTCTAAACATTATTATAGTCTAAGCACAGATAAAATCTGCTATAGGGTTTAGCAGTTTTACCTCTTTAAAATTACAATTTACAAAAATAACTTTAAAGTATTTATAAGGCATCCACTTACACCATCAAAGCAACATGACAGCTACCAGGTACTTCAGGGCTGGCCCGCATACATTTGCAGCAAGCTCATATAAACATAAAATACTTTCAATGCTGTAATGTGGCCTCCGCAAGAGGAACAAGACCATTTTTGATATAACACAAAATGCAGATGTGCGTGTAAAGGAGACTTTTGAATGAAGCACAGACACAAACCAAGAGAAGACCTAAGCAACAGTTTTGTCTTCCATTTGAATGCTACCGAGGATCTACGCGCTTTATCTCATTTGCTGTCACTTTTTATACATCTGCTCGCCGCTGTGGCTTGGTCGCTTTCCCAAAGTGCTGTTTTTCTTGCCTCTGCTCTCTGGGGCTCGCATGACACATGAATGCAAAATGCCATCCCGCTCTCCTGCCTCCAGACCCTCCTCCCCTCCTCTTTTCCAATAATTTTTATTCCCTTCTTTTTACAGCTGTAAATGGTTGGAACTCAAGCGCTTACAGATAAGATGAGATTTTGCTCCATGACTTAACTGGTCTGAAAGAACCCACAGGAGTTGGCACACAACCCAGCCGCGTTTGGAAGGTAAATTCGGTTGCTGTCTCTGGCAGCTGGAACACATTCTAAACAGTTCAGGAAAATCCTGCCTCTGCTCTTGCAGACAAGATATATAGATCTGATTATGTAAGGCTTTTTTTTTTTTTTTAAATATGTTTGGGTGAGGGCAGCAAAATACTTAATATGACAAATCCTCTGTCCTGAGCAGCCAAGATACACCATTTCCCCACTTGTTCAGCTACCAACCAGCTGCTGTACAGTCATATGCTTTTAGAAAGGTAGAACTTTCATTAATTAAAAGATTTTACTGGTTAAGTTTCCAGCCTACTAAATGAATACACACAGATACTAAACAATACAGCCTGAGCACACCTCACTATCACTTCTGACAACAGCTGATGGTAGAACTGCCCCAAGAGAAAAGGATTTCTAGCTGCCCCTACTACAAGCATTCATAGAAATCTGTAATTCTTTTTTGTAACATGCTCCCTGACCTCTACTTCTAGGAAGAAGCTTTTCAACTGAATCTTTTATGTTGGTTTTGGATGCAAAATTTATTGTCTCATCAGTATTTCTGACATTCCACTCAGCCCATAGGTGGGCCACCGACTATTAACCACAAGGCTATTTCTGGAGTCAAATAGCAATTCCATGAAGGTCAACGTACGCGTGTATGCGCACACCAGCGCGGCGAGGACAGATAACTGGGTTTGACCTTTGCGGATGAGCGATTTTACCTCATCTGCAAAAACTGTTGCCGCTAACCTGGACTAATCTCTCTCAGAAGCGAACTTGGAGGCAAAGGCTTCAAATGCATTTCATTCAAAGAACTCCTTCAGCAGCACCAAACGGTGGGCGGTTTGGGTTTTTTTTTTTTTTTTAGATAAGCAACCATAGCAATCAGCCAGCAATAACACGGAGAGGAACGCAGCACTTCCACCTTCACAACATACATACATATATAAGTTTACTATAAAGTGAAGAGTAATCAGATGTTTCAGTTAAATAACTGTCTTAAGCCAATTTTCTTCACTTGTTCCTGGAGGAGGCTGTTGAATTTCCGCTCTCCTTACTCACCTGCAGAGGCACTGAATCCAAAGCCAGGGATGTCGTTGCGATGGTTTAGCGAACTCTCAAGCCTGACTAGAAACAAATTTGTCTCCAGGCAACTAGACAGCCTGGAAACTAAGCATGAATACTGCACAACCAGCCTCCCAGGCAGTTTATCCCCAGCTCTAAAACTGTGCTTGAAGTAACACAGGCAGGTAAGAAGCCCTCCCTTCTGTTCCGGTGAAACAGAGAGGTGACGGCGACAACGCTCTGCCTGCAAACCGAGATCATCCTTCTCCGTTCCGCCTAGTCTCATTCACCCAAAAAAGCACAAAAAGAGATGCCAAGACAAACACGCCCTGTAGGGAAACCATATTGAATTATCATTAGATAACTCAAAAAAAAATGCGCTAAGGTTTTCCTCACATATGAATTTATCACAGGCAGTAGGAAATGGCAGCATAAATTAATGGTTTGATTCAAACAAATATTGGGCTGATTTTATGAAGAGTCCTTAGCAAAGACTGCAAAGCGCACCAACCATTGGCTCTCTCATCTTATTTTACTGGTAGAGTGTATTTTAAAGACAACATATAGGACATACAACACAGACTGGATTATTATACACCTATTTTTTAATAAAGCACTTAATTCACACACAAGTAGGAAGGTCATAGTCTCTGTACAATCACGTACTTTGTTTAATGGAATAAATGTGGAAGCGAAATTCACAGTCTTACACATAACTTTCTAACATAAACGTTAGAAAGACATCTGAGAAAATAATCTACAGCTGTTATCACTAACAAAGCAAGCTAGATAATGAGCAACAAAAGTGCCAGGCTCCTCTACGGGCAAGATCCATACCTCTTGCTTTGCTATGGGCCAATCCCTCAGCAGCTTCCTGACTCATCTCCACCGCAAGACAATGAGCATTTTCTTGGAAAGTTAAAAGCAATAGTCACAGGCTCATCCAGGACTGAAGCTGGATCTAAATCTTAATTTGCACCAGATGACTCGGGAATTTTCTCTTCAGTAGTAAAAGGATTGAGGATCCTCCGTTCTCGTGGGGCACAACAGCGTCTGGCAGCGACAGCACAATTTATTTGGGCACGTGTTGCCTCCCCAAGCGTTAGAAGTGCTGCAGACAGAGCCCCTGCTGCAATCCTCAAAATACACGCAGGTCCTAGGAGGATGCTATTAAACATATCGACAAGGGGTAGGAGAGCACCAGCACCAACTGTTCCATCTGCAGGTGTGAGAATAAAGCAAAGCAATGAAACGACGGTATTCCCCAGGAAGAGGCACACTCAGGTATAACACACAGACAGAGTTTGCAAAATGAGGCTCTTTTTCACCGCTCTGCAGATGCAAATAGGCTTCCAGCGCCTGAGGTTGCTCTCGCTGGAGGAAAAGAGAGATCTGGCCCCAGTGCGGCAATGTCACAGCACCCGCCAGCTGCCCCAAAACAGCACCACGGCTTCAAACCGCTGCCGTGCGCCCAGAGGGGTGGGCTGGGCGTTCAGGACAAGGAACAATAATCTGGAGGAAATGAAGCTTTACTAGTTCTGCTGCTCATGGAACAACTTGTTTTAATAAAGAAAAATTACTGAAGACATCCAAGAACAGCAGGTTCAGGTTTCAAAGCTGAAAATAAGTTCGGGTCAGATGCAAAAAGCAGCCTGCAGCAACACCATCTGCTCCTAGGGACAGCTTTTATTTCCTTCCATCTGAGCTAAGGAAAATGTGGGTTGGAATTTCAGCTATTTTACTTTGCTCTATTCGGCTCAAAGCCTGCATCTACTACAGATTACTGCTGGGCAAGAGGACTGTGGTAAAACACCCAAATCTTTGTTCTAATACTTGCAGTACTGAAGGTAGTAAATCACACCCATAAAGAGTGCTAGCTTAGACAAGTTCTAAAGACACCAATTACAGACCTGCTAGGCAAATTTTCTTGCTGTCTCTGCTGTGTCTCAGACAGGGTTATACTTATTCATCTTATTCTTTACTGCATTAAAACCTACCTATGCTTTTACCTTGGTGAAATGGAAACGAAATACCACGATGGAGTGAAGAACTTTAAGACGCTGCGCTCATTTTTACGAAGTTGGACTACACAGGGCAACAGACAGGAGGGAACTTGGTCTGCTATTTGCGCTGAACATTACTAAATCTAGGAAGAGTTCAATGCCATCATCTCAGTCATTCATCCACAGTCCTTGCAATATTAAAAACAACACCCGTCTTATTTTAGGGCTGAAAGATATCAATATTCATACTCCAAATCACTAACAAAATACACAAACCAGAAAAGATTATTTATAACGCATGTTTAAGAGGGGAAAAGAGGGGAAAAAAAAAAAGGTCTAGCAACCAGATCAAAGTACTATCACGATGAACTATTTTTTATATTGGCATCAATTGCCTGTTTGATCACAGATCAAGCACAACTTATCTGGCTTTTGATTCCCATGAAGAAAGCACGCCTAACACTCCCATAATTTTATAGAACTTGACATTTACTAAGTATTTAAAGGTCAGGATGTGAAAGATGCTATAAGTGCAAAATGAAATGCCTTTGGGTTTAACAGATGAGTGTGGAGGCTTTTTTCAAAGTCACTCCATATTAAGTTTAATTTAAGGCATCTATTTCTAAAACATGTTCTTCACCAGTTGCTCACACCCGTAAAAAAAACCCTTATTCCTAACACAAAAATCAGTTTTGGGGACGGAATGCAATGGCAAAAAAACGCAAGAATGAAGAAGCAAAAAATATACTACATTAATGCTGACTGCTTTAAATGGGCACATCGTTTTTTTAAGAAGGTGAACTTTAGAATGTAGCTGGAGTTTACAGCTGTGTAAGGCTGCCTACACCATTTTTCAACATTCTAGAAGAATTCAGTGGTTCTATTCTGAGAGGCTGCTCTCGTTCAGAGCTAGCGCGCTTGTCTACTGCCACTTTACCTAAAAACAATGCCCAAGAACTCAAGTCACTTCCAATTTTTTGCAGACAACAGCAAGCGTGACAAGTGTTGGTACCTGTCTACTTTAATACTTCTGCTAGTACAGATTAATATAGATAAGGACTATCTCAAACTAGGACAAGGACTTAAACTGGGACAGAGGGATCACAGGTTTCACTCAGAATCAACGTTTCATTTTCAGAACGCTCTTCTAAAATATTGAAAAATCAGAACAAGGGAAAAGTCAGGTTTCTCTATATGACAATTATTTCAGCAATCACATGGATAAACTCAAACACACACATGGCGAAATTAAAACAGTGAATGCAGAAGTTCAAAATCTTAGTTTAGAGAAGCATATTTTAACAAGCAAATGCATACCACGCAAAAAAAGAATGAATTGAGAAAAAACAGTCTATTGTCATCTTCAAAGACCACAAGCAACTGAAAGGGTAATGCGTCTTTCCAGCTCTTCCAACTGTCTCTTATTAAAACAGAAAAGGCATACCAAAGTCAGTGAAAGAAAGTCCACAAATTTCTTCCACAACTTTGACCAGCATGCAAATTTTTATCTTTTAGGATAAAAATTACTTTGTGTTCATCGACGCGGGGGGAAACTGGGTTTTCCCTCTTCCAACACAGGCAGCAGACTCTTCCTGCTCAGCTAACCTCTGGCTTCCTTGCAAGCGAGAGACGTGCCTGTCCCAGGAGAGGAGCAAAGACATCAAACCTACTCGGAAATCAGCTACAACCCACCTGTAAACGCTTAAGATTCACATGAAAGGACGAACAAGGACTCCTAGCTAGCATGTGCACCAGTTGCCCAGCAAGCAACCTCCCAAAATACCTCCCCTGCCAAATCAATAGCATAAGCTGGGCGCACTGAAGCCCTTTACAGCGTTACAGCTGCGATAGAACAAACTTCCCGCACGCACATTCCCCAGCAACATGAAGCTCGCTGAGCCTAAAGACAATTGATGGACGTTATCGTTTTGTGTGCGGATCATGAAGCAGCGTACTGGAACGCAAACCGATTCGAGGAAGGCCTTGCACACCTAAAGTTTCCCCCCCTCCCCGTGCCAGCTTAGCCTCATCACCAGCCGCAGAAGCGCTCAAGTAATTTTATACACATGACAGGCCGGCTCTTCTGCAGATGGCTTTCAGGAAAGCCTTTATCCTAACAGCATCTGATAGAGCTCCATTTCAGATTCCCACCCTGCATTCCCATCACGCGCTCCCAGGTGCGGCGGCGGTTAGCCATCGGGGGTAATCCTGCCGCTTTTGGAGCTCCCCGTGTTTACTGTTTGCGGAGCGGCAGGCAAGGCAGATAGGTGCTTCGCTGGGAATGACTCAACCCTGCCAGGCTGCCACAGTTTGAATTACACTCTCATTCGGCACCGGTCCACGTGAGCGAGGGAACACCAGCTGAGCGAGAGGGGATTATCTCAGCCAGCCCAAACCAGTTTCTTCGCTGCAGACTGAGCCCATGCCAAGGCTTCCTTTCAGCCACCGAGCTGTCACGGAAAGAGAGCCACTCTCCCAAGGCTGCTCACGGATGGGAGGGTCGACACAGATTTCTTTTTAAGGATCCAAAAGGTGAAACCATGCATCTCCTGAATGGACCCTCGACTTCTGTGTCAAACAACTTAATTCTTAATAGCGAACGGGCTGGGAAGCAGGAGTTCGCAGCTAAAAATATTTCTATTGTTCTGGTTAAACTCACTTTGGCTTGTAATGTGTTTGAAAGATCGCCGAGTTACTAAAAAAGCAGGAGCTGTATTACAAGCTGGAAAGAAAATTTGCCAGCAGCAATCCCGAGTACTAGAGGGACCTAAAGACACTTAAAAAAAACCAAAACAAAACCAAACTTCGACTGTGTAATCTTACATATCTTTCTGATAAATTGCTAGATTATAAAAACATCCAAAGAGAAACACACAACTCGGGAACTGCCACATTAGATTAGTCCAGAGGTCCAAATATTCAGCATTTTGTTAGACAGCAGCAGGTACTTCCAATCACTTCAGAGAAAAACCTTTATATACCAGATAATTAAAGCAACTACTGGAGAAGCTTCTTCCCAAGTCCCATCAATTAGCTCTTGATTTCTGTTCCGCAGCATAAAGATTTATAACCCCCTTGAAAGCATTTTTAATCCTGCCTTATATAACTAACTGTGAACCTACTTGGTCATCTATATATAATCATTTAATCGTTTCTGAATCCAAGCATCTCTCTCCAATTCACTAATATTCAGAAGCAAATTCTAAAGACACGTTTTACACACAACATAGTCAACTGCCATTTGCTGTCTTTAAATTCCTTATGAGGAATAAAACTGTTCTTCCAGCTTCAAGAAAAAAATATGCTTTCTCCATACAGATCAATCTGGGTTGGATCTGCTGTTTGATCTCTCTCTGAAATAGCTTCAAGTAAAAAAAACCAACATGAGCACATTAGAATTGCTGCTTATAACTCTTGCAATCAATTTCTCTTACTCACATAAAACTCAAAATATGCACTAGACCAAAACACATTGAGGTGCCTGTTTTGGAGTGTCTTTAGTGGCTCATACAGTTGTATTTCTACCTTCTTGCCATCTATTAGATAGCTCCGCAAAAGCACAGCTGTTTTTCAAAGTTCTCTTACGAAACTGTCCTTCGTACAGAGAAAATGAAACAGAGAGTATCATGGTATGTATGGAAATTGCTATAGCTTTAGTTTATCTATTTTCAGTTAAAGGTATCAGGTGAGGAAAAGTTCATTCTGACTAAGAGCCTTAATTACATTCATATGCTATCCTTGTTTAGGGCTCCAGTTTCACTCCCACATATGATGTGGGTATCACCTGTGCCCCTACATTCCTCTTCACCTTAAGGAAAACAAGCAAGAGTGATAAAAATAAATGTCTAGAGCCCTGGCTAAGGGCTAGCAGCAAAGCTCCAGAAGCTCCTGTTCTTATCAAACACTCACCTCTTCACAGACTTCTCGCACAGCAGCCACATTGGGCTCCTCCTCGGGCTCCATGCCACCCCCAGGGACAATCCATCGATCAGGATGACGACTACTGCTAACCAGCAGCACCTGCGGAGAGCAGAGCACAGCAATGGATCAACTCAAGGCAACGCTCCTTTTCAGAGCCCAGCAGAAGAGGAGAAGTTGACTTTGCATCTCTCACACCTCCAAACACGACCAATCCAATGTAAACCCTTGAAAATACTCCAGTTTTCCCAAGATAATGTCCTTAGCCCCTTTCAGGCAGCGGTGCAAACTACATTATCAGTGACACCAAGGCACTCCAACACTCTAAATTACTTCAGTCGTTTCCTTCTCACTGCTCCAGCGCATCACAGAATAAATTATGTCTCCGCATACCAAAACAAGGATTCACCATTTGATACAGCATCACAATACTTACACCGGGAGAGCTCCCTGCTGTACTCAGAGTCACTACGATGTCTTGACACCCTGGGATACCCGTCATGCAACAGCAGAAGATGGCACAGAAGCTGCTCAGCACCTTCACCCTTTGCAGAAGCAGCTTGATTTAACTTTATTGGTAGCCTTGGCCTTGTCTGCCTCTGCGGTTACACTAATGTCATACACAAGTTGGGTAACCGCCCACTAAAACATTTATGTGCAATTGTTTTAACAAAGATTTTCAACTTCCCCGCTTGCCTCCTCTTATGCAACAGGCACCAAAGAGTTCAGCTCTGGAGCCAGCACTTGGTTACTTTTGGTTTAGATGAGGTTGTTCGATGAGGTATAAGCAAAATATAAGCCTACATTAAATCGCTTGAGAACCCGAGAAAAAGGCTGCATAGAAGGACAGATTATTTTGAATCACGAAAACGGTTCAACCATTTCCACAGGAGTAATTTTTCTCAAGCATGCTTTGTGGCAGTTTTTCTGGAGACGCGTTTTATTCCAGCGTAACTCTGTTCTGTACACATTGAGTTTTTGTTTTGCCATCTTCTGGAAACAAAAAGCTAAGTAACAATCTCAAGCTGGCTAAAAATTTTCCCAAAGAATACCGAGACGCTGTGCTTATTAAATCTACTTGCAATACATTCATGAGCAGAGATGGAAACTAAAAACAAAACTAATACTGCTTTTCAGCTCTCTAAACAAAGCTTGTTCATTAGAGTTATCATGCTATACTTCATCATTTCACTGGCACAAAGCTTACAGCCAAAGCGACTTGCTCCAGAAACTTTCCAACATACCAGTCCAATTAGGTTACAGGCCAGCTGTAACAGTTTCAATCAGACATTCTGAAGTTAAACTGTGCAAGACACTAAAATCCCAGGCTTTACTATCTAAATGTTGATTTACCAGTAGGATATGAAAAGATTTGCACTAATTATCAAGAGGAAACCTACCTACAGAATTCGAAATTAAACTTCTGAAACAAAAACACACATAAGATTTCCAGGCTTTCCCGGTTCTTTCATCTTTTGAAAATTCTCATCTGCCAAGTCACCACCCTGCAAAGTGATTTTTCGTTTTCCAGGGCCACCCAGGCCACACCAGCTCAGCACAGGGAAAAAGAGGGGGGGCAACAGACTAGACTACACTGGGGTGAGGAGAGCAGGTCCGTTGTGGGGTCCAAACCGCAGCTTCCAAACCAGGAGGAGCAAAGCTTAAGGCAGAAACCAAAGAGGGGTCACAACAAACCTTTTGGCAACTGCTGGTCTAACCTTTCCTAAGTCTGGAACTAAACTTGGTGTTCTCAAGTGTCAGCGCTCCTCTAATCAGCAATTTTCTCTGGATCCCACCAATAATAACCTCTCAAAGCCTCCTCTTCCTGCTTCGGTCGGAACCCACACCTCAATCCTGCAACGCGCAAAGAAACATCATTTATCAAACCACCCCATTTAAATCTCTGAGCATTCCCCAATCTGTCTATTGAATTAAGCAATTACAATGCATGCTAGAAACCAATTAAGCTGAATGGGCTACCTTAATTCTGCAGTTTCCTAATGGAGATGCTTACTACCTTAGCTGTCTGCTGGCTAAGGCTGCAACGGAACAGCATTTCCTTTATAGTAACATCCTGTGCTGTTTGGCCTTCTTCAAGAGGAAGGCAGAATTCCTTTCCCCCAATCCATATAAAACGCGATCAGCAAGCCATGCCTAAATAGGGAATGTACACTTCATTCATCCTCAGAGCCTTCAAGGCTCGGGACAGCAGCCAGGTACCGTGGGCTGGGATTGTAAGTCCGTCACCAGCTGGTTTGCCAATACTTGGCCACCGCGGGCTCCGCACACAACGCGCTCCGCTGGCCCGTGCTGTCTTATCACAGTACCTTTTCCTATTACGTTACAGGAGTTTTACTTCATCCTGACTCATTACGGCTATCGTACACAGTAGAGCGTGGACCGAAATTCCTAACTTTAGGTCAGCAGGTGATTCGGAGGGCAAAGTTAGAAGAAAAGTAACAGAGATTTCAAGTATACATTTTCTTGCCGGGTAAGGAAGCACCATCTTTGTCATTTCCGATTTCAAGTCAGACTTCCAGCTCAAAGGAAAAAAAAAATAATTAAAAAACCCCTGCAGAAACAGATCTTTGAAACTCAGCTCAGCACTCTTCATGCCATTGAACTCCTGCCACCTTCCACTTGTGAGAAAAAGTATCTGCTACGAAAATCCCCGTACAAAGACTTCTACAGGAAAGCCTGCTGGACTGCTCAGGCTAAGACAATGCTTTAGCAACACACTAGTAGGAACTTTTAGGTGTAAACAACAGTTTTAGGCAAAGTAAATTAACTTCAGCTGCTCTGGCAGTTGAGCATTTTCTGAATAGAATTAACATGAACAACCCTCGCTGGGAAGGAAAAACCTGTCATTCTCACACTTTTATGTAATCAGACTATTTCCTGTTTAATAAAAAGGAAATCCCATCAAGAGGGAGCAGGAAACATGCCCTACAAGGTCATTCTTTTAAAACAACTTTAAACAGGATATTGCTACCAATGAGCTCTCCCAAGACAAAGGGGCCTAGTTCAAAATGAGGGTGAGACACTGTTGTGTTTTAAGAAACCACACATCTAAAAAAGTCCTGTGTCCCAATACATGCAACCCATCCAAAGGGAAGAAGCAAAAAGGTCATTATAACCCAAATCCTTATTTTGCACACAGCAACATCGTTCATATATTTTACCAGCTGCCCCAAAGCCAGGCAAATGAGATCTGCTGGAAAACAACCCCTCTCTGAAAACCATTAATACTTGGGCAGAACAGCCCGTGCGCTCTTTCCAAGAAAAGACACACATTCCCCAGCACAAACCTTCCCCCCCCCACCCCGATCGCCAGATGGGTGCCCATAAAATAACTGGGGAAGTGAAGATACCAGCTGAGCAGGTTGCAGAAGAGGGATGTAATAGTTTGTATTTCTGCCATAATGAGGTAAGAATTATTTTCTAAGCTTCAGAACACATGAAATAGCATATGGTAAACTTACACCAGAAAGTTAAGATGGAGAAGAGCAACTATACCTTCATTTTACAAGACAGTGTGACAAAAAGTGTTATTCAATTGCTCAATTAGACCAAACATTTTCCAATACAATTGAATTATATAAAATAAAGAGTACAGGTGTGGGGTTTTTTTTTTTTAAAGTACCATTTGGTAGCTCCTATGTCCTCAACACCTACATTTTTGTTCATTAACTTCTTTACCACATAAAAACATTAATTTACCTATACACTAAAAAATAGATTTAAATCAAAACCAAAAATTACTTATTTTTTTAAAATCGGGCCAAAACACGAAGGAAGGTTTACATTTCCATTTTATTCTTGCCAGGCAACTGTGTTTAAGATGGCTACTGAGACCCTTGGCCTAGCAGAGATTTCAGGGGCAGATTTTGGAGCCAAGACTTGCAGGCTTTTTGGGAAAGCACATGCAGGTAGGGCGTCCCACGGCCAAGTTCTGTTTTCCAGGATTTGAAAGACAATTATGTCATTTCAAAGCAGGGAAATGAGCAACACAAGCCTCTCTGGCAATTCATGAGGCAGCCCTGAAGTAGCTCTCACACACAATCAGTGAAATAAGAGAAAGGTTAGAAAAATAAGCAAAGTTTGAAGCCTACAGCAGGGGCTCCTAAACAGTGCTAGACTGTAGCCCTCATGGTAAGCAACCTTCAAAGCAGCACGCAAACAAAAAACCCAAACAAATCTAGAGCAGCCAACCAACCCTCCCCGGGAGGAGACAGGAAACATGCCGAGACATCTAAGGCTGCCTGGACCACCACACGCGGAGCTAGGGGTTCCATGGGAAAAGGGGAAAAGGGTTTGTCACCGGCATAAATCCGGGAGCCCCGATACAGAACGCTGACCTTGAGACAACCTAACTGCGTACAAATCCGTTGTGTTCACATATGGGGTTTATTTTCTCCCCCTCCCCGCCGAAATAACAGTGCTCTGCAAAGCAAGAACCGGGGAACCAGAATAAGGCAGAGAATTAATTCTCTGCGAACAGCACTGAGATTGAGGGATTCCCAGGTTCTGTCATGCTATGGTGGATTTAAACAACCACCACCCCCCTCCATAAATAAAACAGGAGTAGCTACGCCGTAAGGAACACGATTCCTAGAAAGAGGCTCCGCAGAAGCACTACAACGAAGAGGAAAAGGGCTACAGCACTACTAAAGCTGGGCTACAACGTTATTAGGAAAATGAGCTGTGAACCTTCCAGGCTTCCAAGAAAAGACAGTCCTACCCACACATGCCAGCCTAAGGACAATCAAGCTGGCAGACCTAATCAGAAACAGGAGACAAGATGTTAAATATGTGGTTTTGGGCCCAGGCAGCGTTTTGCTGCCAGAAGGCAATCTATAAGCTACTGGCTACCGAAACAGCCTCTGCGCTTCCTTTCATGTTGTCTACCAATATTAAGCCACAAAATCATGTATTTTGCGGAGCAGCTAAAGCACAAACCTCCCGACAGTTAAACTCATTTCACACTTGAGCATTATTTGTCGGAACGTGGACTGTGAGAAAACAGCACATCTCGTAACACGCTGGAGTGCGACTGGTAGAGAAGATGGCTGACTTCAATGATTTTTCGCCTCTACAATCTGTCTTTGTTTGAAAGTTTCAATTTAATAAGAGTCTCTGTATTCAGGAGTTTGGAGCTTAGCTGTGCTAGTGACTCTCCGATTTGCCCTATGACCAGGCAGGATATTGTAGCCGGTGCAGCTCTGTGTCCAGCATAATAAAGACCTTTTATGCTTTACTCAAAGTTAGCAAACGTTCTCACAATCCCAATATATTATCGTTACTGTAGTTAATGCTTTTATATCCGACAAAACCAGGACCTCAGTTCGACCACGTCAAGCTGCTTTTAAACACGACCAACAGCACACACTGACAGGTGGAGTTCAAGAGGAGCAGGAGGGGAAGAGACACTACAGTTAGCAAAGCCACGCAAAAATTAATCGAATTTAGCCGGGGGAAACACAGCCCGGTTCACACTACGACAAAACACGCATTTTGCCCAACTACTACCGCAGGATGGTCTAAACACACACGCCAAGGCTCACAGAAGGGCTTCTCCCACCCTCTTGCTATTCAGGGCACGTTACGAAGTTAGCACATCACAGTTGCAAGTACAGCCTGTGGTCAGCAAGGCTACAGCCGGCTTTAAACACGGCAATGTCTTTAGCTAAGACAAGAACACACAGAACCTCAACAGCGAGGCACAGAAAAACCCTCTCCGGACCATAACAGCATGCCCTCGCTGTTCCTCAACAGTATCCATTTCCTTAGACAAGTGTTATTTTCGCACCCGCACCTTGCTCCACGGCGTAACGCGATTTAACCTACAATGTGGTGCCTAGAAACTGGAGGGAGGAAATCCATGGCAGAAAGCTAGAAGGGGAAAGTATTCACACTACAGAACTTGACAAAAGTAAAAGCACAAGGCTTGAAAAAGGAGTAAAATGCGAACTGGAAGAAGTTCCAAGTAGTTTCAAGCATTTGGAATCGCACCCACGGTACTATAACCGTAGAGCAAAAAATAAAGAAAACCCTGTTGGTTTTTAGGCTGCTTCCTAGAATAAGAATAATAAATCACCGCATACTGCACTGCTGCTGTGGCTTCAAAATATAAGTGTTATACTACTGTTACCTCAAAGCAGGACATTACTACGGTTTTCTTTTGACTTTAGACTGACTGCTTACTCTTAGTGAAGAAGAGCACAATCCGGAGTCCTCTCCCTCCATCAAAACTGTGTTTTAGATAACCACAAAAAATTATCTGCACCACGCCTTTCACAGCAGGGACAGGACAGAGAAAAAGAGCTGAAATGCCTGAACCAGCAGCCGCTTGTTTCAGAAGCAGAGGGCTGATAAGGAGACACTCCCAGGGAAAGACCCCAAACCCGATAACCCATTTCTGCCTGTCAAAACCAGTTTGTTGACCACTCACTACTTACACAACTCGTCCAGGCAGACTTTTTCCAGAAGGAATGCGGAATTTCAAACTGCCTTTTTTTTTTTTCCTAAGGAGGGGGGAAAAAAAAAAGAAATGAAGGGAGTATTTTGGTATTTCTACACAGACCAAATGACTCTGGATGTCAGCAGTTGCATATGTATACACTTACTGTTTTGATTAACAACTCCTATTCATAAAATAAAGCATGCAAAAACCCTACAGCCACGAAAAATCTTGAGAACCTTTTCAAATATAAGTAGTTAATTCTACACATAACACCAACATATATTATTTACACAAGAAAACGTAACCACCCAAGTCAGTAAGAATGAAAATAACATTCAAACCATCTGAAGCATCTTAAAAAAAAAAAAATCTACCCAGTAGGTAATTGAATCCCTCTGAATTTCACATGTTAACGTGAAATTTCTGAGAACAAAGAGTTACTGTGCATTATCCACCGCACAACAAAGACAGCTACAGAGAAACAAATTCTGATATAAATACGCACAAAATTTGAAAGATCCTTGACTAGTCTGTGCCGGCAGTCTCCCAGTTAAACCAAAAAAGAACCACTGTTTAAAGAAACTGAGTACCTGCTTCCCAGTTGCTGGATATTACACACAGCATCTGAACACTGATGTTTATTATTCATGGGGTAGAACTGAGAGTTTCTTAATTTCTCTCTCCAATTTTTCCGGGCAACCCCGTCACAGAAGTATGCAAACCAGGATCATTTTCCTTATTTCAAAAAATAAGGATAAGCTCCAAGGCACGTGACCATTTTTCTTTGGCTGAGAAGGGAAAGAGAGACAATCCATGGAAAGATGAGGACCTTTGCCAGCAGTCCCAGCTGGGTACACCCCCCAACTGCCTGCACCCGCCTCCACGCTTCGGGAGCTTGTCTGAAGGGTGCCGGGATGAACCAAGCGAGGGAACTGATCATGAGTTTAAAAAAAGGGAAGACAGGACACAACGAGTGAGGAGAGAAACGTAGGAAAAACAGCTACAGCCTCTGGTCAGGCAACAAATGGATTTCAGAGAAGTGTTATGGAGAGGAGAAGAGACAGCGGCCACCGCTGTTGGGTCCTTCTCAACAAACGTCGGGGTGGAGTACACTCTCTCCCTCTTTCCATATTCATCACTTTCCCCCAGTTGCAGCAGAACAAAACTGACTCAATTCTTCAGTTTCACAACAGCTTACAAAGCTTCCAGTAAATTAAGTGAAAATTTAACAATTTTCATTCTTTTGTAGTTTGGGAAAGTACAAGAGACCATGGAATTGCTTGTAAAATCATTTACGAAAGTCGCCTTTATGAAAAGGCTAGAAAACACTTTTTAAGACAAAAGCTAGGTTTTGCAGAGGTTTCTACTCTTGCAAAAAAACTAGCTACGAGCACAGCGGCGAGGGACAGGACAAACACAAGCAAGAGAACAATTTCTAAACTGGCCTATATCCTACTGGAGATGTAGTAATGTGTTAGCAACAGACATGGAGAACTTTACTTGGTTTGAACCACAGCCCTTTTATGCAGCCGAAGGGAACGTACAGAGTCAAGCGGAGCCATCGGAACAGATTCTGAGACTACACTCCATGGAAAGCAGGATGATCATATGATGCTGGCTCCCTTTATGGCCCAGCAGTGAAGTACTCCAAGTTGTTTTAGCTATTATTATTTTTATATTGAAGGAAAGGCACAAAGGATGGCCCAGGAACACTCTGTGATCACCAACGTAGCCTACAGTTAAAATTTGAGAACTGCTGTATTACATCATAGCTTGGTTTAAAACCGACCCAGGAGAAGCGAGAAGAAAAAGCTTAGTTTGCATTCAAATTGCCTTCCCAACTGAGGCCGTTGTGGGGCTACACAAACGTAGCTTTTGGTGACCGTATTGGCTTGGCACGCTCGGAGAGCGGCAGAGCCAGGGTGCTTACCAGACGCTGTGTGAAAGTTCTGTTTTCTCATCTCAATTTAGACTTCATTCACCATTAAGAAAAGACGACCAATCCTGGATCCTATTCTTCCCGAAGCATTTCCTCCAAAAAAGTCTTTAAAAATACCAGTTGTTAATGAGCAGCTTGTCCTTTCACCAGATACAATGCGGGCATGCTGAAACCTGTAGCTACACCAGTGCGGGACTTAAAGCCAAACGGTTCCCTTTTTCTTGCTGTTAAAATATAACACAGAGATGCTGCCATTGAGCGGGCTTCCATCTGCTTCTTAATAGTAAGACATCAGTGAAATTTTCTGGAACATTTCCTCATTGAAACAGCTGGTCTACACAAAAAAATACTGGTGTTATTTAAAAATAACACCATAATAGCAATATTGAAAGGCACTGACATCACAAGCAATAAAAAGGGCGATTTCAGAGATAACACAAGACTTGGGATCTCTTGATCTGCACACTCTCTCTTCCCCACTTTTGCCGAGGCAGCAAATATCAAGGGATATTTGAAAAGATGAAAATAGCGGAGTCCTGGCGTTCAATTGCCAAAAGGTCCTTTGAAGTCTGTTCATACTCTCTTTGAATTAATCCTGTTGATTCTCCTGTTCTCCCTCCTGCCCAAAGAGACACCACTCCGCAGTGGCTCACTGTTTATGAAACAACACAGATAAGGATTTTTTTTTTCCTCCCAAACAGCCCAATTAAGAAATAGACTTTTTGCTCCATTTGAGATTCATGGTTAAATGAATTCTCCCTGTACTGCTTTTTAAAGCAATATGTAACAAAGACGTCTTTTCAGCCAACGTTTGGTCTTCCAAAAACGTTCCAAAGCTTCTTTCATGTCCAAAAGTAGTAGCTTCCAATTGTAATACAGAGAAAATGTACAATCTTGAGCAGCATAAGGAAAAAAAAACAACTTAATAACTAAAAAAGAAACAAATTAAGTCTTCTCTTAAGACTCTTTGCTTCCAAACTTAACGCCTAACCAAAGACATGCCGTCTTAGCAATCTCCATTTATTGCTAAGATTTTAAAGACAATTAAATCAATGAACTGAAGAGTTCGGGGGGAAAAACACCTAAAAAGCAAAAAAAGTAGCTTCCCTCATAAGTGTAAACAGAATTTTTCTTATTTCTAATTGTTCATTGTTTAATTCAGGAACTAATTAGGGGTTCAAAAAGGGAGAAAACTTGGGTTTTTAAATCCATAGCAGGAAATGAAGAAGAAACATGAGAGCAAAGATCTAGTGTTTCTTAAGTGCTTAAAAGAAACAGTAACCAGAAACAGCCCGTCCTAGGAAAAAATAACACTTTAATACAGCAAGTTTAAATCATTTATCAAAATGTGCTTTTTTTTTTTTCCTTCATTTCTTTTTAAACAGTAAGCTTTTAATAGATCTTTAACTAAAATACTTTGGTTCTGGGTTTTTTTTTCCCCTCCCTGGAGAGGCCTTTTAAATAGATCTCAATTTCCATTTAAATAGAAGTAATCAATAACAAAATATGTCAGTAGCACACACACACAAAAAAAAAGTATTATTCTTGGTTTTCTCTTTCTCTTGGAGAAATATTTTACAGGCATGTTAAACTATATAATTGCAGGTAACACCTTTCTTGTTATCAAAAAGTGTAAGATCAGACAAGTAGACTTCCCTAAATTAAAGTTTAAATAAACGCCAACAAGTGAGAATTAACTCAAGAAATAATTAGAAAGACAAAATAATAAAACCCAAGGTTTCCTGCCTGCTGATTTCAATAATCGATAGAAGCATAATTTAAATGGCTTCTAGGCCTGTTGACTAAGCTCAGGAGCAGTATCTGTGAAAGGAGGCCATTCTGGAGCGCCTTGATAATAACTTTCCTATTTGTTGAAAAAGTCCATTTCACGACCGGCTACTGCAGGAGGTACGTAATAGATAAGAACACAGGATGCAGTTTCAGCTCTGCATTAAATACATAGATACCATAAATAAACACAGAGTTTGAAAGGCTGCGTGATGTCGTCAGGAGGCCAATTCAAAATAAACCAAAACTGTAATTCATTGCTTCACTGTTTCTGTGGCTCCCTTACAAAAAAGCGTACACATGCACGTAACTTGAGAAAATCAATCTACATCCCATGCTGCACTGCTTACAAAGCAATTAGCGCTCCTCAATGTGTCACGGAACAGTACAACACACCACCTGATTTTACTGAGATCATCAGGGACAAGCCCAAACACTAACAGTGCCCAAAGCCCAAGTGTGAAAGCGCTGCTCACGTGAGAACCTCTATTGCCCTCACACACACAAAGTTTTCCAGAACTTCACTTGCAGCCTTCGTTAACAGACCCCATGGAAATGACAAGGCACAATTAGCACAGGGAGACAGCTACCTCAACTCCTGCCTTTCCAAGTGGCGACAGGCTCTTCTACTCTAGGTCTTACCTAGAAACTGAAGCCTGAAATGGTACCAGTTTAAATTAAATGAGATTTTCAGTCCGCTGAAAGTTGTTGCAAGCCTCAACGCAGCCACAACTTTGACATAAAAACAGCTTTAAAGCTCAACCTTAGCCAAACCTAACCAGCTTAACCTACGCTGAAAGAAATTGGTCACAAGTTTGCCCGTCTTCGGAACGAGTTTACTTTTCCTTCTTCAACCATCTCAGGTCAGTATTGTGGAACTGCCATGTCAACAAATCTTTGTGTCTCCAACAGCGTTAAGTGCTCAGGACATGGATTCTGGGGGCCAGAACACCCAACAGACCACCGCTGCGGGGTAAACTGGAGCCCGTATGACACTGCCACTGGAGGCCTTGTAAATTAAGTCGACTAACACCCAGTCAAAAGCTGGTTGCATGAGGCAGCTGTTGGAATTCCACGTCTACCTTCAACCATACTGTAATCAAACACGGTCGAGTATATCTAACTCTTGAGAAGAATAGCCACACTCGCCTTGCAAATTGTGTAAAAATCGCATCAGGAACTCAGATACCTTCAGCCACCCATGCTGATTAGCCCCAGTATCATTACACAGTATGATTACGTTCTTCTTCATAGTATAGTTCAAAGTATCATAAATTTCCTGAAAATCAGTGGGAAGGACCAGCTATGACGACGAACGCCTCACCAAAACATACTGTTTTCATTTCAGACCTTTTATGCTTGAAATGTTGACGCTCTTCACCATGACAGCGGAGCTACAAAGGGTTTGTCAAGCCTCCTTCACCATGTTAAATAATAACTGAACAGTATGCTAATTTACTTTCCTCCAGTGAACTGTCTGCATTCCCTTCCGATTTCCTGTAGCTACAAATACGATAATCAGGAGAACAAAGACTTTAGCACAGCCACTGAGGAACCAGTAAATGAAATGAAGTATGCCTGACTCCAGAGGAAGCAGAGAGAGACCCGCAGCCTGGCTGGTCCCGAGCACCCCAAGCCCACGTTAAGGAAATATTCAAGAACAGTGAAAAATTGCACATCTGAGTAAAGCTGCTCTTTTTAACCTCGCGGATAATACAACCACTTAGCAACGCGGCCCTTCTCAAACGAACCCAATCTACCTTTAATTCCCACTTCCTCCCAAGCCTCTCTGGACAGCAACTTCTGGCACTCCATCAGTCCCCTTTTATCCCAGTTTCTTTTTATAAATCCAAGGTCAGGTTTCCTCTCCCCATCTCATGTGATGTGCTGGACTGAAGTTCTGCCAGCGTGGTCGGTCCCCTCAACTGCCAAACTCCATCCCGTGCCACAACGCTCCTTACCAGACTGTTCCACCGCCCCGCCAGGGGCTCACTGGGGCCATTTTCCTCAGGTTTAGGGAAAAGAAATAAAGGAAAGGTGGGAAGGGGATGACACACACACCCCCACACCCTCCCCACCAACTTTCCCAGTGATGCTTAATTACATATAGAAAATAAAACCTCCCCACAGCCGCCCGGCTGTGACCCGGTTGCGGGGGCTGCGCGGGGGTCCCTGGCTTCACCCCCGCTCCCACCCCCGGGCCACCCCCACCCCATTCCCACCC
>VZSF01008461.1:9099-32113 GCA_013398295.1 Chionis minor | reverse complement strand
GAGGGAGGGACCCCCGGCCCGGTAAGGGCAGGACCCCGGGGAGGGGAACCCCCCGCCACGGGGAGCGCGGAGCCCCGGGAGCGAACCCCGGCCCCGGCGGGCGCGGGACCCCCGCGACGGGACCCCGGCCGACCCCGGGGCCGCTGCGCCGTCCCGGGGTGCAGAGGGTGTCCCCGCTGGGGTGTGGGGACGCTCTCGGGGTGCAGAGTGTCTTCCTTGGGTTTTGGGGACAATCCCGTAGTACAGGGTGTCCTGATCGATTTTGGGGACGTTCTCGGGATGCAGAGTGTCCCTGTCTGGTTTTGAGGATGATCGTGGGGTGCAGGGTGTCCCCACCGTGGTTTTGGGGGTGCTACCGGGGTGCAGGGTGTCCCCACCGTGGTTTTGGGGGTGCTACCGGGGTGCAGGGTGTCCCCACCGTGGTTTTGGGGGTGCTACCGGGGTGCAGGGTGCCCCCACCGTGGTTTTGGGGACACTCCTAGGGTGCCGGTTGTCCCCAGCATGGTTTTCGGGACAATACCAGGGTGTGGGGTGCCTCCCACGCCGCGTTCCAAGGCAGCCCCCACCCCGGTGCCGCCGGCGCCTGGCCTGCTCCTGGTTCCTGGCTGTCCTGTCCCGGGGTCTCGCCTGGGACCCCCCGTCCCTGAGCAGCCCCGTCACCTTCCCCCAGCTCGTGGTGGCCCTGATTCCCTGGGCTCGATGTCCCCACCCCGTCACCAGAGTGGTGACCCCCGGCCTTGCCTTGGCTCGGGTGTCCGCTCTTCCCCGTGCGTTTTACATAAACCGCCTTTATCCACCTGGGTTTGGGAGCTGGGGGCTGCTGGCCCCTCGAAACCAAATATTTACGCCTGCCTCTGGTCCCCGCAGCATCGTTAATGCAGCGAGTGTTTGGAGCCTGGCAGGATGGATGAGGGAGGGGAGGGGTGAGGACGAAGGATTGATCTGGGATTTAAATAGAACTTTGTTTTTTTTTTTTTTTGGTAACCAAAACATTTCGCTTTCCCTGTGAATGGTGGGTGGGTGTGTCAGACCCAGCACTGCTGCAAACCGCGCGCCACTGAAGACTGCTCAGGGCATAATTATCGTCTGCGATTCCTTCCCTTTTTNTTTTTTTTTTTTTTTTTTAAAAAAAACCCTTTTTTTTTTTTAATGTTTTAACGAGTGATGCTGAGTCTGCTGCATTCCAGGGGAATGACTCACGCGTTCCCTCTGACCCGGGATGTGTTCCCCCGTGTTTAACTGCTTTTACTTTGATGGTGAGGTGAGCAGACGAGCGCGTTGGTTGGGCAGCAGGGATGAGAAGGGGTTGCCTTGAAAACGAAGCTCTGTTGTTGCTCTGAGAAAGGTCGAGATAAGCGGGGCTCGCCGGTTTGGGCCCTTAGATCCAGCCTTAGGCGGGTGGGCTGGGGCTTGCTCGGGGTCGCAGCACCTTGGGCTTAATGAGCGAAAAGCGGCGGCGGCTCCACCAGCCAGAGCAGGGAAGCGTTGGGTCTGGCAGGGATGGTGGGGTGCCGAGTGCTCAATGGGCCTAGAGCAGCCACTGCCTCTGCCACAGAGAACCTGCTGCCTGGAAATGGCGTTTTCAGGCCTGCAGAACGAGAAACGGGGTTCTCTGGCGATGCCCGGAGGTTGGGCAGCTCCTGACCCACTGACCTGCCCTGCCACACCAACGGCTTGGGCAGCTCAAGCCGTCGGTTCTGCAGCCCACGGCACCGCCTGGCACTGCGACCTGGGCTACGGCTCTGCTCTGGGGTCTCTCCGAGGTCTGCTAGGTAGCTCCTTTGAGATGGGGGCAGCAGGGAACAGGAGGAGCTCCAGGCTGGGCTTTGCCAGGCTCTTTGTGCCGTTGGAGCTAGCGTTGCGTCGCAGGTGTTTCTCAAGAGGCAGGAGAGCAGCGGTACGTTTGCAGCCTTCTGCAGGAGAGCACGAGGCGTCACCCAGTTGTGCCTTGGGAAACCTGATTCACTGCAAAGGTCTGTCTCGTACCAGGAGACTTCAGCCGGCTCGGAGGGAGGATTTTCTGGTTGTGGCTAAAGCGTTGGATAGCAGGAGCTGGACCTGCCTTCCTGTGGTCGGGCGCTGCGTGTGGTGAGCTGAGCCGTGCCGTGGGTGCGCTGCTGGAGGCTCTGCCGGTGGGCTGCCAATGCCGTGATTGGCGCTGCCTTTTGGGCTCAGGAAGCGGGGAGGCTTTTCCAAGGATTCCTCAGTCTGTTTGCCAACAACCAACCAAGAAAAGTACCTTTGGTGGCTTGAAAATTGGTCCCTGGTGCCGGCGGAGCCACGGACATGAGGCAGCTGTTGGGTGCTGCCGGGGAGCGCGTTCATGGAGCAAGGTCCTGGCTGGGTTGGGCTGGTGTAGAGTCTCTGGTGTGCCGTGGTGCTGGTGGCTCTCCTCCCTCTTGTGTCCTCCACGTGGTGCCACCTTCACGACTTGCCTCTCTTTTCCTTTGTAGCCTCCTCTGGTCCAAGCCATCTTCAACCGCGATATAGAGGAGGTGCGGTCGTTGCTGAATCAGAAGGAGAACATTAATGTACTGGTGAGTGCTGCCCGGCCAGGCTCGCTCCCCTTCCTTCACCCAGCTTTCCCCATTCCCTTCCCTGCAGCGCGGTTCTTTAACCAGAGGGGAGGGCAGAGGCTCAGAGGGTGCTGTCAGGGGCGGGGTGTGTGTGCTCCTTTTGCTGAGGATGGTCAGAACTGGGGTTTTGAAACAAAAGATTTCTGGATTCTGCTCGCAGCTCGGCCGCCATTTGCTGTGCAGCTTTGTCCTGTCACCTCGATCGTGCCATCTGTAAAATGGGGTGCATGGACAAGCAGGACTCCCACCCCTCCCCGGGAGATGGCGAGAGCCTCCTAAAGCTCTTGGCCATGCGGAGCATCGCTGAGGGGCTGGGGGGTGTGTGGGAGGACTTTCCACGGAGGCTGGGCTTTGCCGCCATGCCAGTTTACCTTGATCTCCTTTGGGATGGCGACCCGAAATAGTTTGGTGTGAAGGCAGCGGGTCTGCCTTGAGATGCGGTTGTTCCCCGGAGGGGAAGGAGGATTTGAGCCGCTCAGCGAAGCCGAGTTCACCTCACAAGTGTTACGGGGGGGTTTCCACTGCCCTTGTCTTAAGCCTGGTGGCAGAGGGTGGTTTCGATGCTCATTCCAGAGCGGTCAGGGAGGCCAGGAGCGGTGGCTGCTGTTCAGACACATCCCTCTTTGTCCCGGGAGCAGCCCGCGGCAGCCCCAGTCTGGTGGGGACGAGTGTGGTGCGTCCTCGCGTGGAGCGTGGGGACGAGGCTCTGGTGAGGAAAGGGATGAAACTTGCCTGTGAGCGTTCCCGTCCAACTTGTCAGCGTGCCTTCCCTTGATCTGCTTTACGAGCTTCCCACTAACGAATCGGCAGCAGATGTGCAGATAAGAAACGCAGCCTGCTGTGACACGGGCTGGCGGGTTGGCTGGCCCTGGCTGCACCGGCCTGGGTCCGCCTGACATGGTGGCACAGTTGGAGTGGTGCCGGGTCAGCAATTCCTGCGCTCTCAGCCCAGAAGCCAGTGAAGTTGTGAGTTCCAGGCAAGAGCAGCCTGTTCTGGTTCACCGTCTCTTCTGAGCTGTGGCATTAACCGGGGCTTTGGTCTGTGCCGCTCCCGGCTGTGCCACAGGCAGCTGCTGGCTTTTTGGCACACTCTGTCCTATTTGTTTCGCCGAGCCCTTCGTTGGGGTGTTCGCCCGACCCAGCCTGCGGAACAGGGGCCAGTGCTGGTGCACACCCGATCCTCATCGTGTTAAACCCTGAGGTCAAGGGCGGGCGCTGTGGGCGCTGCGGACGCTGGCTGGTGTCCCGGGAAGGTGAGGGCGGCCCACGCTTGTGCCCATGTGCCAGCAGGACTGATTCGGTCGTATCTCAGCTTATTGCACAGGGAGAGTGCGGGGATTTTTTTCCATGTCTGTGTCGGTCGGGGACCCGGCAGCTCCTCGTCCTCTCTTGTTAGGAGAGAGGGTTGGGATTGTTTTGCTGAGCTCGCGCGCAGCTGCTGAAGGAATAAAACCGCAATTGTTAACACTTAATTTCCTTTTTGTGTGCAGGTTTAGAAATGTTGTTGCTTGTTCAGTGACCTGCCAGCTGGGTTTCACTTTCACATCCTCCTGCCTGGTTTGTGCCCGCACAAGTTGTTACCAAAAAAAAAAAAAAAAGAAACCACCACCATTTTCCAAACGATTTTTAACCCGATGAAAAGCAATTACTTCCCCCCGCCCAAACGCAAAATTTGGGGCTTGAAACGAGTTGTGCTCTTCTGTCTCTCTCCTTGTTTGCTTCCTGGCCCTAATACATGGCGTATTCCCCAAGGAAAGCCCAAACCGAACGCCTGGAGGCCCAGGTTGCCCAGGGCCTGGCCCTGAGTAAACAGAAGTGAAAGGTATTTTTTCTTCGGCAAATCCAATCTAAGATCAGAGAGGGGCTTCTGCACCTTCCTGCCCTTTGGCAGCCGGCAGGTCTGAGTCTGGTGTTGGAGCTGTCTGTAACTCTGTGTTTTTCATTGCTGGCTGAGAGGATGAAAGTGTGCGGAACGGGACAGCCTGTGCACTGTCGCGGCGCGGCCAGGCTTTCATCTTGCGTGGCAGAGTGCTTTGCAGACGTTCATTAAGTCCAGCAGCACCGGAGCCAGGTCGGGTCAGTCTCCGGGGAGTCAAGGGGGGGATGAAATGAGTGGCTGGAGCCCTTGCAGCATCCTCGTCTCCTGCTGGAGTTTTGGCCCAGGTACCCTCTGCTGCAGCCACCAGGTGCACCCCAGCACCCATGGAGCTCCAGGGCTGTGCACCCCTGGAATGCCGCAGGAGGGTGCTGGGT
The DNA here is from genome assembly GCA_013398295.1 of Chionis minor. Lineage (NCBI taxonomy): Eukaryota > Metazoa > Chordata > Aves > Charadriiformes > Chionidae > Chionis > Chionis minor. The sequence continues at coordinate 27,284 of VZSF01008461.1, read as the reverse complement.
TCAAGCAATTTTCCCCGTGTCCCATGGCCCGAGATGCTGCACGGGCTTACGGGAGGTGTTGAGGCAGACGTGGAGGAGGGATCTCCCTGCCCTCGAGGCTCATGGATGGTTTTTGTTTCTTACATCCCTGCTCAGGACCAAGAACGACGAACGCCGCTGCATGCTGCTGCCTACATAGGAGATGTTGCAATCCTCGAGCTCCTAATCCTGTCAGGTAAGGGCCACGGCTCTGGGCACGTAGCTCCAGTGCTGGTGCTGCCTTTAAGGCTCCTTTCTGATCTCCCCCGGCCTTAGGGGTGCAGAGCAATAGGTTTTGGTCACCTTCCAAGGAACCGTGTGCTCGTGCTTAAGCCAGTGGAGTTGCAGCCAGGGGAAGATTAGGAAATGTTGCCATAATCCTAAGAGGTTTGTTCAGACAGAGAAGCGTCTTGGAACTGAAATAGCAGAGGTGGAAAGCAAGCCAGGAGGGGGATGTGTGCAAGGTGTTCAGCGTTCAAGGGAGGTGCTGGAGGAGCTGCAGTGGGGATGCATACCTCGGAGACGCCTTGGATGGCAGACGCTCTGGGTTCTGCTGAAAAACAGGGCGTTTTGCTCAGTTTTGGCTGGTGTTGCTTGGCATAAAGCTGCCCTTCGTTTCCCCGCAAAGACATTCAGCCATGTGCTTGGGTCCGGTGCCTGCGCGGTGCAGACAGGGGAGTCTCCTCGTCTGCCGTTCGCCAGCACAGCGCCACGGGGCACCGTGGGCTTTCCAGCTGCTTGCTGGTGGTGTGGAGGAACCCCGAGGCCGGTGTGATCCTATGTCTCGCTGACAAGGAAAGACTTGGGGAAATCCTTTGCCGAGGGCTTGTTAAACGGGATTGGGGATGTTCGGCTCCGTCTGCAGAGCATGGGGTGCCGTTATGTGCCCTATGTTGATTTTTTCATGCCTGCGTGTTGGTTTCTCAGCAACAAAGAAAGGCAGGGGCTGCAGGGGCCGTGGGACCTAAGCGTCTAGCGCAGATCTGGAGCTGGGATGGCAGTAATCTGTCACCGTTCCTTTCTAATATGGAGAAGCAGCCCACAGCGGCCACAGCTCCCAACATGGAACGTTCCATTTCTCTGCCTCAAGTGGCCCTGTTTTAAAGCAAGGAGCAGAACTGCTTGCTGGGTCCCTATTGTGTTTTTTTGGCTCAGTGGGGAAGCTGGCACTCTGGGAGATGTAGTCTCTCCAGTCTCTGACTTGCCATGTCCTTTGCAGTGCACCAGCACAGTCTCCTGAGGGGTGCAGCTTGTTTCTCTTACAGTTCCCCATGTCTGTCCCACCTAAAGCTCTGTGCAAGGTCCCCTTTTGCAGCAGAACTGGGAATCTTGCCCGGCGGATGCCTCAGAGGTGGCTGCAGACCTGTCCTGGGACTCTGGAGCCGCGGCAGCCAGTTACTTGCCTGCCCCCTGACCCCTCCTTTTGTTCCTCCTCAGGTGCTAATGTTAACGCGAAGGACACTGTTTGGCTCACCCCGTTACACCGCGCTGCGGCTTCTCGTAACGAGGTAGGTGCCCCCTGGCTCCGTCTGCTCCTCGCATGGGGGTGGTGGGCGCTGATGGGAGGAGGGGACCGTGCTGCTTCTCTCCCACCTCTCCTGGTTTTGCCTGAGATGGGTGGTCTTGTTAGAGCGGAGAGGGGACAAATGCGTAATTCAGAGGCTGAAAATGAGAGCTGGGGAAAAAGTCTCCTTGGTTCCCCTCCCTCCATGCTTCAGGAGTTCGCACGTGTGTTTTCCCCACAACATCCTCCTCCCCGCCTTTCCCCCCTTCCCCAGGGCTTTGTCTAATCCAGCTTTAAATTTCTTTGAGGGATGATGGGGCTCTCACCCTTTCTCTTCGGAGCTGATTCCAACAGATCTTGTTGGAAAGATTTCCTGACGTTTAGCTTTTGCGGGCTTAACTTCATCCCACTTAACTTTGTCCTGTTTTGAGTTGCTGGAGAGCAAGAAACTCTGTGGTCGTGTTGGCTGGAGCCAGGGGATCCAAAGCCCTGGCTCTGACATGCAGGGCGAGTTACCACACAGCAACTGGTTGCACGAACTGTCTTAATCAGCAGCAGACACGGGATGAAACCCATTAGCCTAAACCTCTAGTGAGGGCGTTTGCTGTGAACATGCGTGGACAGTTCCTGTGGGTCGCTGGAACGTGGGAGCTCAGCGAGCCGAGGCCGTTCTGCTGTGGGGTCTGAAGTGCTGCTTGTCTGTGGATTTGAGCGTGCTCGTTTGCTTCTCTGCCTCCGCTCAGATGTGCTGGGGAGTCACCTCCCTCGTTCCGTCCTTCCCTGGCGTGCTTGGCACAGGGCTGTGCTGGTGCCCTGCGTGCCCAGCTCCTGAGAGGAGCCTTCCCGAAATGCCTGTGCGCTTCACAGCTTCTCCTGCCCGGAGGCTGCTCTCTAGGATTGCTGGGTCTACGTACTGCCCGGCTGTTTCACGTGCTTCCCCCAGCCGGGAGCGGTATCGGCTAGCCCTGGGGGAAAAGAGCCGCGCAGTGAGCCGTGGGGCTGCCCCGTGGAGGCACTGCCCCGGCGCTGCGTGGAAGTGGGCAGCCCGCAAGGAAAATGCGGGGTTGCAGTAAACAGCCTCTACCAGCAAAAGGGGGAAATAATTATCAAATATAGGTCAGTGGGTCACATTTGTTATTCCCCGGGCACTTTGCACCTCCTGAGTCCTGGATGAACGCTCGCTTATAGTTAAACCGCGTGGCTCGGAGGCATTTCTCTGTGCCGGTGCCCCTCTGCAGCCGTGTTCACAGCTGCAGTCGGGTGGGATGAGCCCGGCTTGTTCGGGTCCCGCACACCGAACTCCAGCCTGGGAGGAGCTGGAGCAGCCCAGCTGAGGGCTGGAGGATTCCTGTAGGGAAGATTCCTTCTCCCTGCGCGTCCTTGGAGCCTCTCTTGCGCTGGCTTCACCTCCCTCACCCTTTCGCTGTGATGACACGCTGAAGCACAGCCATACACGGGCTCCAAAATGTCATTGGGGACATGAAAGCAAACAAGTGCCTTCCTTTGAGGGGGTGGGGAGAAGCCGTACCCGTGAGCCTGCAGTGCAGTTTCAGCTCGGCCCCCTCTGGCTCTCGGGGCTGTAGGCTGGTGTGGATCTGGGCAGCCCTGTGTCTGCTGAAAGCAGGAGGTGGACCGAGCTGCAGCTTCCCCCGCCTGGCTGGAGGGCTCCTGCGGGCTCCAGCAGGCTGGGTTAGAGCTCTGCTTCCCTCTGCCCCTGCCAGAAGGCACTTCACCTCCTCCTGAAGCACTCGGCAGACGTCAATGCCCGCGACAAGTATTGGCAAACGCCTCTGCACGTTGCTGCTGCCAACCGGGCCACCAAGTGCGTGGAGGCCATCATCCCCCTGCTAAGCACTGTCAATGTCGCGGACCGCACAGGCCGCACAGCACTGCACCACGCCGTGCACAGCGGCCACCTCGAGGTAGGCAAGGCGGGTGGGGGGACAGGGGACCCCGTGGTCGTCCCCGTTCCTGGGTCTGGACTTCACGGGTGGTGAAGGCACCTCTGCCTGCGGAAGCAGGGAGGAATCGCAGCCTTGTCTCTCACCGCTTCTCCCCATCTAGATGGTGAACCTGCTGTTGAACAAAGGGGCCAGCCTGAGTACTTGCGACAAGAAGGACCGCCAGCCCATCCACTGGGCAGCTTTCCTAGGTAGGTTTTTCCACAGACATCGGTCCAGTTTCTTCTCCCACGTTGTTGCTGCCTGTGGATTCACCCTTCAGGGCAGAGTGGCTCCCCAGAAGCTGCTGAGCCTAGGTCTCTGTCTTCCCCTGGCTCTTACCGCTGTCTCCTGGACAGGGCATTTGGAAGTTCTGAAGCTGCTGGTGGCCCGAGGAGCTGATGTGATGTGTAAGGACAAGAAGGGCTACACCCTGCTGCACACTGCGGCAGCCAGTGGCCAGATCGAAGTCGTGCGTCACCTGCTGAGGCTGGGAGTCGAGGTAAGACCCCCGTGGCTGCGAGTTGGGTGGGCTCGTGTGCAGGCCAGTCTGGAGCCAGGACTAGGAGAGGGTGCTGGGTGGCAGCAGGAGCCCTGGCTGGTTCTCAGCTGCCTTTTTTCCTTCCTGAATCCGTAAATCCTCTGGGGTTTGTTGCTCCCACAGATCGATGAACCAAATTCCTTCGGTAACACTGCACTTCACATTGCCTGTTACATGGGCCAAGATGCCGTGGCCAATGAGCTGGTCAATTACGGCGCCAACGTGAATCAGCCTAACGAGAAGGGCTTCACCCCTCTGCACTTTGCTGCCGTCTCCACCAATGGGGCCCTGTGCTTAGAGCTCCTCGTCAACAATGGGGCCGACGTCAACTTTCAGGTCGGGCACTGAGGGGATGGGGGGAGCGGGGAGAGCTCGGGGAGGGCGGTGGGAGGCCTGATGCGACGTGGCTTCTGCTCTCTGCAGAGTAAGGAAGGGAAGAGCCCTTTGCACATGGCTGCCATTCATGGACGGTTCACACGTTCGCAGATCCTCATTCAGAATGGTGAGTGGCTCCTTCCTCCATCCCTGGGTTACCCCAGCTTTTTCTTGCGCTTCTCAGCTCCTGCCTCCAGGACCTCCCTGCGTGTTTGCTCGGAGCGTTTAGGAGCTCTACAATTGTCACTGAGATTCACTTCTGTGCTCTTGGGGCCGTTGCCGGTGGCCCTGTGCTGCTCGGGGGTGGCAGGGTGCGTGTGTGCCCTTAAGGGCAGCGAAGTGCAGACCAAGGAGCTGAAATTCCAGCCAGGTCAGAGCTGCTGCAGCCAAAGCACATTCCCACTGCCACATCCAGCCTGAAAGACAATATTCTTGCAAGAGGGCTGCAGGCTTGGCAGACACCCAAGGGGTTCAGCGGGAGACCTCCGGGGCTGAATGCGTCCCCTCCTGGGGCAAGGGGAGAGATCTAACGCCCCAGGTTTGCAGGATGCAAGTGGGCTCTCAGCTCAGAGAGCAGTTTCCAATTCTCGTCCTACACAACGCGGAATGGAGTTGTGTTATTAGCTGTGTCCCTGACACGGGCACACGGCCGTCAGAACGGCCTGGGCTGCTCAGGGCTAGGACTCAGAGACTCACTAGCAAAGCGCTCGGCTTTTCATTTCTAGGCAGTGAGATTGACTGTGCTGACAAATACGGCAATACCCCCCTCCATGTTGCTGCTAGATATGGCCACGAGCTGCTAATTAGTACTTTGATGACGAATGGTGCTGACACTGCAAGGTAAGGAAAGGCTGTTCCTCCCTTTCCCTGCCCTGGGCTGGAGGATGCAGAAATGACCCATCCTGACTCCTTTCTCATCTCCTGGCAGGCGTGGGATCCACGACATGTTCCCCCTGCACTTAGCTGTTCTCTTTGGATTTTCAGACTGTTGTCGTAAGCTACTTTCCTCAGGTGAGTGTCTTGGTAGTCCCTCCTGCAGCGGGGGCACTCGGGGGACCCTCGACCCTCCCCCTGACTCCCTGCCCCTCCTGCCCCCCAGGTCAGTTGTACAGTATCGTCTCCTCGCTGAGCAATGAGCACGTGCTGTCTGCAGGCTTCGATATCAACACGCCTGACAACCTCGGGAGGACTTGCCTCCACGCTGCTGCTTCTGGAGGGTGAGCTGCGCACAGGGGGCTGGTCCCGCACAGCGTGCAGGGGGGTCGCTGCCTGCCCCCAGCCCAAACCGTAGCCCTCCCTTCCGCCCGTGAACTTCAGCACTGGCAGCCTGGTGCAGTGCTTTGGGCAGGACTGGGAGTCAGACCCCTGGGTGCCGTTCCCGGCTCTGGGAGAGAGCAGAGACCTGTGTTTAGAGCAGCAGTGAAAACGGAAACCTTTTTGCCCTGTTCTGCTGCTGACTCTGTGACTCACCCCGGTCGTGTCCCTCCGTGGCTGTTTACCCTTCTGTAAAATGGGGCTAAAACGCTTCCCTGGCTGGGGATTCGTAGAGGGCTCACAAGCTGATGCCTGAAAAGCAGCAGGGATTTAGCTGGCTGTGTAAATGCCTCGTATTGTTTGCTGGGGAGTTTGATTTCACGCGGGGTGTCGAGAGCGAAGGTGGCTGCGGCGGCACGGCAGAGGTGCAGAGTCCCGTCAAGGCCTCATTTCTGTTATGTCTGTGCGATGCTCGAGAGCCCGTCACGGAGCCGTCCCTCGGCATCGCAGCTCTGCTACCCTGCCTGAGCGGTGGGAACAAAGCACTGACGCAGAAGCCAGAAATCCTAGATCTTTTTTGTAGCATAAAATCCAGTGCGTCGGCTGCACTAATGCCTCGGCTAATGTCTCTCTGTAATTGCCTGGTTGTTTGAGAGCTCCGCGCAGCGCCGGATGGCGCTGGTAAGGCTGGAAGCATGAAGGGTTGTTTCACTGGAGATCAGGGAAGAGCTTTGCGTGTGCAGCATCCAGCCATGGCTGTGGCTCTTGTGCTGCTCAAAGATGAAAAACTGAATTGAGCTTCGGCACGTCCGGGCTGTGCGGGTGAGGAGCGTAGCTGTCTTGTCTGCAACTAGGAGGAGTTTGCATTCCTGCCGCCGTCCCTTCTGATCTGTGTCTAACTCATCTCCCTGCCCCCTGTAGGAACGTTGAATGTCTTAATTTGCTGTTGAGCAGCGGTGCTGACTTGAGGAGGAGAGATAAATTCGGAAGGTAGGTGTACTGGGGGCCTTGCAAGGGAGCAAGGGTGATGCCTCTGGCCCTAAAACAGCTGGAGCACACCTGGGGTTGGGTCGGGACATTCCTCAGACCTTTGCTGCATTTGGTATCTAAATCTTCATCCCTTCATCCCCTCTCCCCACAAGGGGTCCCGCTCTGGCTCTTCGGAAGGGGCTGCTGGCCCAAACCCTCGAGTCGGAGCAGGGCGCAGTTCAGCAGTGGGGCAGGGGGGTGGCTCCCCGGGTCCCAACTTGCTGCCGGGCGAGTTTCTCCAGCTGCGTGACAGGCCGTGCTGCTGACCCCCTTCTCCTTTCCCCCTTGCCAGGACTCCACTGCACTACGCAGCTGCCAACGGCAGCTATCAGTGTACGGTGACACTGGTCACGGCAGGAGCCAGTATTAATGAGGCTGACTGTAAAGGCTGCACCCCCTTACATTATGCTGCTGCTTCGGACACGTACAGGAGGTGAGCGCCCGGGGGACGCGCGCTCCTTGCTGTGGGGCTGGAGACGGTGGCCTACTGCCGGGTGGTGACGCTCTGCTGGTCCCTGGCCGCCTCCCTGCCGCCGGTGCTCGGTGCTTTGCCAAAGGGGAGCGCTTCGAGGAGCGTGGGTAGGAGGGGGTAATCAGCAAACTGATGCAGGTCTCTGACCTTTCAGAGCAGAGACTCATTCAGGAAACAGCCATGACACTGATGAGGAGCCACTGAAGGAGTCCAGGCTGAAGGAGGCATTCTTGTGAGTCCGCGCCCGCCGCAGCCCTGTCTGGCAGTTGTTTGTTGTTTACCCCTTCCCTGCGCCCCTGCGTGCGGTCGCTAGAAATACCTCGCTTCTGCTTGCGCTCGACCGAGCAGCGATGCCTTGGAGGGAACATGTGCTGGTTTGATTCTCCAGGCAAACCTGGCCGTCGCTTCCTGGTCCCCACTTCCAGCGCGCTTTGCATGCGCTCTGCGTCTCGAGGGGGATTCGTACAGCGTCTGCTCTGGGACCAAAGCTGGGGGGGGGGCGGTCCATGCAAAGCTCTGCTTCTCCAATTGCCTCCTGTTCTTCATCTCCCCTTTCTCTTGCTCGTTGCAGTTGTTTAGAGTTCTTGCTGGATAATGGTGCTGACCCATCCCTCCGGGACAAGCAGGGATATACCGCTGTCCACTATGCAGCTGCGTACGGCAACAGGCAGAACCTCGAACTGGTGAGTGGGCCAGAGAAAACCCTCTGTGCTGCCCCCGCTTAAGGAACGTGTCGAGCCATACCGTGTCCAGCTGTGGCTGAAGGACTGTGCATGTTGCAGGCACTACAGCACCAGTGTTTGTCCAGGAGGAAGGGAGATGGGTTTGATTAAAAAACATGGGGACTCCTGGGGAGCCGTTGTGCTGGGAATACCACAGAGGAAAGACTTGGGTCTGAGTGAGATGCATAACAGAAAGGAGCTTTGTTACCTGGCACAGGGGGACGTATGGGTGTCTTGCCTAAACCCCTGGCAATAGAACGAGGTTGGGCTTTTAAAAGAAAGCCTGGAGACCTGTGCCAAGGAAGAGCTCTTGCAGGACCGAAAACGCCTTGTGACTGCCTGAAGTGCGTTGTTACAGGGAAAGCTGGGCCCGGGAGATCGTACGAGTAGTGGGGAGGCTTCAGGATAGCAAGGATTGTCTGTACAGGGCCCAAAGCCGGTTAAAGAAGGTCCCGTCCTGAAATTCAGATCATTCTGACGCAGATTAGCAGGTTTTCTAACCTCTCTGCAGCCTGCTGCTGGACCGAGTGTCCGTCAAAGCCTCCGTGAGTCCAGGATCAGTTACGGTTTTGTGTTGTTGCTGTTGCAGCTCCTGGAAATGTCTTTTAACTGCCTGGAGGATGTGGAAAGCACCATTCCAGTCAGCCCTTTGCACTTAGCTGTAAGTACAGCTGGCCTAGCCCCAGGGTTGGCTCCATGCGGGGTTCACGCTGAGTCCTGGAGAGGTGCTGGTTCCCGGGCAGGGTCCCCGCAGCCGTCGGTGCTGAGTGGGGCAAGGGAGGAAAAGTGCCGGTGGTTGGGGAATGCCTTTCCCCGTAGGCTGTTGGGGAAAGTCCCTTTGATTTGTATCTTAAACTCCGTGCTCTCTCCAGAGCTTTCTGGTCGCTGCTGTTTGGATCCACCTCCCTTGTCTGAGTGTGGGCAGGGGCAGGAGTGGGCGAGGGCTTTGGGTGGGACCCAAGTGCAAACAAGAGGATGGCCCGGCAGGAGCCCATCTGGCTGGAGGGAGCCAGGGGGCAGGAATTGTCCCAGGGGTGGACTTCTGGGGTGCAGCCCCTCCAGGCACCGCTGTAACGTGGTCGGCTTTGTCCACAGGCCTATAATGGTCACTGTGAAGCCCTAAAGACACTTGCCGAAACCCTCGTGAACCTCGATGTGCGGGACCACAAGGGGCGGACGGCGCTGTACCTCGCCACGGAGAGAGGCTCCACGGAGTGCGTGGAGGTGCTCACCAGCCACGGCGCGTCCGCCCTGGTGAAGGAGAGGAAGAGGAAGTGGACCCCTCTCCATGCTGCAGGTGACAGAGGCCAGATGGGGCTGGGGACGGTCATGGGAGCGAGGGAGTGTGTCCGGAGCCCTTCCAGCCGTCGGTGCCACCGCTGCCGAGGACGCGCGTTCAGCTGGCTGCTGTCTGGGGAGAGGGAAGGGGCTGTGGTTTAGGATGATGTTTAGAGGCAGGATGGGGCAGTGCAGCCTGCTGCGATGTGCCAGCAGAAGCTGAGGGTGCAAGTGGCTCAGCAGCCGGCTGGAGGGAAGACACCAGCAGCTTCTGCACACAGGTGTCTTCAGCTCAGCCTGTGCACGTGCTGATCAGTCCCATAGCCTAGCGACCACATCATGAATTTGCTCAGCCACGTGTACCTGGCCGCTGGGCACGAGCCCCTTCCTGTGGTTTGCGGCAGTGCCTGGAAGGAGGGGACCCCTCTGTACGTGTGTGTGACTCCTCCTTTCCTTGTGCGTTGTCTCCAGCTGCCAACGGGAACACGGATTCCCTGCACCTCCTGATAGACAGCGGGGAGCGGGCAGACATCACCGACGTCATGGACATCCACGGCCAGTGAGTTTGTCCGAATGCTTCTCTTGGGATCTGTGTGGCACAGGGCCGGGACCCTCGTGGGGTGGCTGGGGCAGGGGGGAGAGGGCAATTCTGGAATGCAGCTGATTTCCCAGCATGCTGCCTCTCCCCGCTGCAGAACCCCACTGATGCTGGCGATCATGAATGGCCACGTTGACTGTGTCCATCTCCTGCTGGAGAAGGGATCCACAGCTGATGCAGCGGACAAGAGGGGAAGGACCGCCCTGCACCGAGGGGTGAGTGCGTCCCGGGGACCTTGTGGCTTCTCCTCATTCTCCTGCGCGGAGGCTGCTTGGAGAACAAGCCGGTGGTTTCTTTTGTTGCAAGAGTCCTCACTGAAAGAGCCCAATTTCCCTTTCTGAGGTGCAGCATTTTGGGAAGGAAGCTGTGGAAGAAGGGGGTTCTGTGGTTGGATGATTAAAGGGTGAGATCTGACCTCCTGCTCCTCTTCCCTGGGCGCAGGCTGTGACGGGCTGTGAGGACTGTCTGACTGCCCTGCTGGACCACGATGCCTTCGTTCTGTGTCGGGATTTCAAAGGCCGGACCCCGATCCACTTTGCGTCAGCGTGCGGGCACTTAGAAATCCTGAGGACCCTGCTGCAGGCAGCCCTCTCTACTGATCCTCTGGACTCTGTGGTGGACTACAGCGGTTACTCACCGATGCACTGGGCTTCATACAGTGGTAAGGACCGGGACCGGGCCCCTGCCCACCTCTGCTCTGGCTATGGATGGGGAGGAGGGAGCTGGGAAGAGCCAGGTTATCCCTCTGTCCCCCAGTGCTTTGGGAGCCGTCAGCCCAGCAGTGAGTTCAGCCTGGTGGAGAGGACGGCACAAATCTGGGAGGGAAGCAGGGATTTTTCTCTCCCCCTGCCAAGCTCCTTAAAAAAGGAATGAAATATGAAAACAGCTATTACAGAACAGCTGAGGCTGCTTCATCCCGGACTGCTGAATTTATGGGATTACTTGGCTGTCACCCTGGCTGCAGGGAGTGGTGGGACTGATACGGCGACAGGAAGGGATGTCTCAGTGTTTCAAAGAGAAGCCAGCAATGTGGCTGTGAAGTCCTTCAGGAGACGGTGTGGAATTAGAAACCTCTGGCTTTGCTGCCAGAGAGGAAACAAAACTGCTGCCTCTGTGCTGGGGAATGGGTTTGTTTGGGCACGTTGGTGCCGCTGGTCCTGTGCAGCCTCTGGGGCCTCTGAGTCCCCCTTTGGACACGGGGAAAGCCAGAGGGACCTTCAGTCCCTTCTTGCTGTCTTACACGTAAGGAATCACAGGCTGGGTACTGATTCCTGGGTATTATATACTGGGTATTACTGAGTACTTCCGTCCTCCTCTCCTCACAGGACACGAAGATTGTCTTGAATTGTTACTTGAACACAATCCGTTTGCGTACCTAGAAGGAAACCCCTTTACTCCATTGCACTGTGCAGTGTAAGTGGCGTCTGGGACCTGCCCTGGGTGATGTGGGAGAGGGAATGTGTGATCCGAGCGGAGGAGCTCCAAACCGTGCCCTTCCTGCCCAGGGCTCTTTCCTGGGCAGCCGCAGCTCCCTGGGGTGGTACTGTCCCAGCTCCCTTGTGGCAGTTGCTGGACTGCTGGAGGTCCTCGGGGAGCTGTAAAGCAGCCATCTCCTCGGCTGGGCGCAGCACAGCCAGGGCTGTTGCGTTCCGGACTCCCATGCCAGCAGGCTTTCCGCTGGAAAAGCAGAGCTAATGGAGCTGCCGAGGGCTGGTGCTGCCCCTCTTGGATGGCTCATCTCTGCTCTCTGGTTATGCAGCATCTTGGGATATCTGCAGGCTTCCTGCGCGGCTCTGGAGATGGGCTTTAGTGGGAGAAGGGCTCCACGTTGTCCCAGGCTGCTTTCCTCAGATGTTGTCCTGGTTTAGGCTGGACTGGCCACTAGGTGAAAGAACAGCCTGGGGCAGTGTGAGCATGATCCTTGGAGTCCCGCGGAGGGGTTTGGGGCTGACAGTGATTCCCCGGCTTTGCGGCCGGCAGAGGAGGGGGTGTGCTGTCCTGGGCAGCTGCGGTGGGATGAGCAAGGTGGAGGCAGTGCCACGTTCTGCCTGGGGTGGGCCTGGTGCATCCCTGGGACCTGTAGCAGCAGAGGGATGGGCAGGGCTGATGTCTGGCATGGCACTGTGTTTCCTGGAGTAATACCGAGGAGGGTGAAGGGGTGTTTTACTCTAAACAACTCCAGACCAGCTGCTGTTTGCACCCACGCCTCAGGAACGTGCTGCTCACTCCCGCTGCAGGCGTGCTAACGCTGCTTAGTCTTGTTCTCACTTTCCTTCTTGTCCCCGCTGCAGAATTAACAACCAGGACGGCACTGCTGAAATGCTGGTGGAAGCATTAGGTGCCAAGATTGTTAATAGCAGAGATGCCAAAGGAAGGTGAGCGCGGGCTTGTCCCTCTCTTGTCACCCACTCCCCGGTGCTGCTGGGTGGTGGCTGTGACTCCCGCCCTGACTTCCACATGACTTCCCATGGCACAAAGGGACCCTGATGTCCCCAGAGGTGTCTGTAGGCCTGGGCAGTCTTGCTGGGGTGGGTGCCGTGCCCTCCTCTTTACCCGCTCTCGCTCTTCCCAGGACACCCCTTCACGCTGCTGCCTTTGCAGACAACATCCATGGTTTACAGCTGCTCCTGCGCCACCAAGCCGAGGTGGACATTACTGACAAGCTGGGGAGGACTCCCCTCATGATGGCTTCTGAGAACGGGCACACTGCAGCAGTCGGTACGTCGCCGGCAGCCGCTTTCCCCAGCGTGGGGCGTGAGCCTCCCTGTGCCGTGTCCCGCGGGAGCCGGGCTGTCCCTCTCCTCGTGGGCACGCTGGGACAGCTGCCCCGCTCCTGCCCCCTCGGCACATGGCCATGGCCCCGCGTTGCTGAGCTCTGAGCTGCTGCTTCTCAACAGCAGCTGTCCCTCCTCGTTTCAGAGTTCCTGCTGTACCAAGCGAAAGCAAACATAACTGTGCTGGATGTCAACAAGAACACAGCTCTTCACCTGGCCTGCAGCAAGGTAGGGAGCTGGCCGCTCACAGCCGTGATCGTGGTCACCATCACCTTAATGAGGGGTTGTCCACCTGCCCCTGCCCTGCCAGAGCAGAGTCGGGGGCCCTAGGCTTGCTCTGCCCGCACAAGGAAAGGAGGAGTCACACACACGTACAGATGGGTCCCCTGCCTGCCTGCTTACCTGTCCTGACCTGTGCAGACACTCCTGGTTGGGTTTTGAGCAGCTGAGGTGGTAGCACAGACCCGCCTGTGTTTTTCCTGGGGGTCCCCTCTGAGCTCACTGTGCTTCCTGGTGCGCGGTGGGAGCAGGAGGTTTGTGACCAGCGTGTCCACGCAGAGAAGGAGCTGCCACAGAGGAGATGGAGGGGCGAGCAGCTTGTCTTCTCAGGTCCCACCAAAGTGGTGACTGTTGTAGAAGGTCGGGTTTAGGGAACATTTCCATGTCCCGGGCAATCGCGTTCCACTTGGACTGAACCACATCCCCTCCGCTGCCCCTGCCGTCCTGCTCTATCAACAGCCTGCTCTCCTTTCCAGGGTCATGAAAAGTGTGCCTTGTTGATCCTGGGGGAAACCCAAGACCTTGGCCTTATCAATGCAAGTAACAGTGCTCTGCAAATGTGAGTACTCGGACAGCTGGCGCCCGTGGGGGAAAACCAGGGCTTTGCCGGGTGGGGGTGATGCCTGGGCGGCAGTAGGAGCTCTGCCCCTGCCTGGGGCGCAGGGGGAGCGCGTCGGCAGGGAGCTGAGAGCGCTCGGGGCCCCCAGCGCCTGCCCTCGAGGCCGCTGGCAGGGGCCGCGTGTTACAACGGGAGGCGTTAAGGCAGGTGGCTCCGCTGCCGGGTTAACGCTGCTTCTCCCTTTTCCCCCAGGCCGCTCCACATCGCAGCTCGGAACGGGCTGGCCTCCGTCGTCCAGGCCCTGCTCAGCAGAGGTGCCACTGTGCTGGCTGTGGATGAAGAAGGTGCGTGTCCCCCGTGGGTACCCAGGGGGGGTTTCAGCACGGTGTCCCTGGCGGACGGGGGCTGCCTGGGGAAGCGCTCATCCAGGATCCGAAGGGTTTCTGCATCCTTTCCCCGGCTGAGCACGTTCTCAGCTCGTGGCATTGCGGGAGCAGCCTGGGTGAGGGCACGGGCACCCTGCGATCCCCTGTAAAAGCATCTCCAGGTCCCACAGGTGTTTTGAAATGTGTCTTTTGCCCCCCATGCATCTTCTGGTGGCTGTCTGGCGCTCCCGCCGGGCACAGAACCAGCCCAGCCTGCGCCAGCAGTAAGCTGTTGACTCACTTGCGAGTTGGCAGAAGCGGGTTGTTGTAGCCAGAAGCTTTTTCTCCCGGCAGAGCTCTTGCTCTGCTGGAACACCTTTAAGTCGTGAAAAATATCATTGCGTCCGCCAGGCTGCCAGGGCTTCTTTTTATTCGCCTCCTGCCGATCCTGGCACACTTCAAAGCGGCTGCCGCAGTTGCAGGGTGCCCAGAAGCAGGGTCTTTTGAGATAAAGACAAATCGATGCCCTTTCCCCTCGACGCAGGGGTGACAACTGCCCCAATCGAAGCGTTCCCCGGGGAGGGCGCCCGGCCGGGGCGGCTCTTCACCCCCAGCTTTGTTCTAGGTCATACCCCAGCCTTGGCATGCGCCCCCAACAAGGACGTTGCCGACTGCCTGGCACTTATCCTCTCCACCATGAAGCCTTTCCCACCTAAAGACGCCATCAGCTCTTTCAGCTTCAACCTCCTCAAGAACTGCGGCATCGCAGCCAAAACGGCTGCCTGCGGAGCCCTGCCCAACGGCAGCACCTGCCCCTACAGCAAGGACCGGCACAGTGCCATCGGCTTGGACGGCTGTTACTCGGAGTAGCTTAAACTATGGGTGACCTAATATCTTATTATATTTATTTAGAAATTCTATAAATATAGGGCACTTTAAAGGAGAACAAGACTGGGCAGGCCTTCTAGCGTGGCCGGATAGGCCAAGAGTTCAGCGCTTCCTCTTCTGGCTGGGTTGCCAGTGCGGTGCCAGAGCTGTTAATTGGCTTAACGAGCAGCTGGCAGCGCCGTTCCCATCCCCTGCGCCGCCTCCATCCTCTCCCCGTCAGGGCGCGCTCACAGCCCGGCGGTGGCAGGGCAGGAGGCCGATGCTGTGGGATCAGGGCTTCGCTCCCGCCGCCGTCCCCTGGCCCGCAGCCGGGGAGTGGGTCCGTCCCCCAGCTTTTGGGGGGCGCGTTGACATCGGTTCCGGCATTCCCCAGTGCCCCACGCCAGGCTCCCGCCCTGCCTCACCTGCGGGATGCCCCCGCCCTCGCTGTGCCCGGCCGGGACGGGGAAGCCTGAACTCTTGGTGGGATGGGGGGTGGGAGTCTTTGGGAACTGGTGGTCTCGCAGGCGCTGGGGTGGGTGTTAGCTCCTGGCCAAGTGCCACTGTAACTGCTCCTCTCGCAATCACTTCTTTGCTCACGCTTCGATTCCAATACAAACACTTGAATCAAGATCTACTGTACCTGGGACACTAAAATATCCTTTTGGCAGCTGTCATTTATATGCAAAAACGGGTGCTGCTGCCCAACCCCGCGGTCGGCTGGCTGCGGATGCGCTGCTGGAGCCTCCCTCCCCACACCAGGCACTTTAGGGATTCTGTTGGTTGGTTGGGTTTTTGGTTTTTTGTTTTTTTTCTTGGCAAAATGTCGGATCCTAAGAAATGATTCTTTTTTTTGAATTTTCGTTCTCTGTTTTGCGTGGCCGTTCCCATGCGAGAGTCAGTGTTGCTTTTTTTTTTTAAAAAGAAAAGAAGTTATTTATAAAGAAATGAGCATTTACCTTTAAAAAAACAACAAAAAACTTAAAAAAAAAATTCTGAAAGTTTTAGCCTTTTAATAAGGAAAAAAATGCACTTCAAAGTCCTTATTCACAACCCTAAGTAAGTCTGTGTTTATTTTTCTAATGCAGCATCTTGGCAGGTTTATTAGCGTGCATGTACGTGGGATCATTGTTTTTTTGTTTCGGGTTTTCTTTTTTTAACTTTAGAAATCATATTTATAATGCAGGTTTGAAGCATTTGAGAATGTTGCACTGGTTTGGGTTTGGTTTTTTGGTTTTTTTTTTCCGTTGTCGGTCAGTTGGGTTTTTGGTTTGTTTTTTTTTTTTCCTTCTGAATTACTGTAACAGTATCATGTGCAAAAAACAACACTCTTTCTCCATATCACGAGTCTGTTCGAAGCCAAAGACTGGGATGCAGAGAACGAGAACGGGCTGACAGGGCAACAAGCATTTCGGGAACCATCTTCTCCCCCGACCTCCTTTCCCTCCCCAGCCTGGCCGAAAGCGGGGCTGGGGCCGAGGCTCCCGCCTGTGGCCACCCCAGCGGATCCCAGCGGGATCCCTGCGGGAAGGGAGCAGGGCGAGCAGGATCCCTCTCTCCCACCAGCTCCTCGGTGGCTGCTCACCGCCTCGTTGCTGGTGAGGCCACAATGGCACCGCGCGAGCCTCGTGCTGCGGCTCTTCCGCCCGGCGTTTCAGAGAGAAAAAGCATTTCTGTAACCAAAATAAGGTATTATGGGTTTTTTTCTTTTTTTTCTTTGTTTTTTTTTTTTTAAAACCAGTTTCTAAATGAAGGTGGCTCCTGTTAGGACGGTGTTTGTCAGGTTTAGGTTGTGCTGTGGAGCGGGCGTCGGAGCCGGCTGTTCCTGGGGGAAGCTCCCGGCGGGCGAGGGTGCTGCTGGCACCCCGTGGGGAGGGTCCCCTCGCACTGTTTCTTTCTTTTACCAAAGCCAAACTCTTAGAACCAAATATGAAGTTTCAGTCTTGGCCTTTGGGTGATAAGCACATTTTCTTCACGTTTCACGTAGGAGTTTTTCCTGGAGGGGAGCGGGGTTGGGGACCTCCCGTTGCTCTTGCTCGGCGCCAGCTCGCCGGCGGGGCTCTCTCCCCCCGTCCTGTTACCAGCCCGCACTTCGTTTAGCAAAGCACTCGAGAAATTTGCCCTCGGTGAGATCTCGGAGCAGGAGCCGTGGTCAGCCCGGTCCCCGGCGGGCTCCGGTCCCTGGGCAGTGGGGGCCGGGCACTTCCGACTGCTCCGGAGGGACCTTCCCTTTCCGGACAGCGAGCCCCCCCTGCCCCGCTCACGGGGGTCCCCTCCTTCGGTGCCGGCGCAGGATCCTGTGCCCGGCTGATCTCCCTCTCCCTGCTCCCCCTCCAACCCTGTAGCTTGAAAGAAAGTGTTAACCTTTCTGCACCGAATACCTCAGTTCGGAACCAGAATAAACTCACGAAACTTGAATAAAAAGATCCTTTTTGAAGATCCTTTTCAGTATTCTACAGAGGAGAACTGGAAAAAGAGGCTTGTTTACATTGCTGTCGAGTCCGCACTTGCCTCTTGCAGCTCTTTCCCTTTCTGGGAGGAATTTAGGCATCACTTTATCTCTTCTTCTCGCTGCTGGCCCTCGCCTTCCCCGCGGGGCAGGAAAATGGGTCCAAAGTCCTGAGCCGTCGTCTTCAAGGGCTAAAGTACTTTTTCAGGCACACGGAGGGGCCGAGCCACCACCGGCCTTGGCTCCTGTCCCCGGCGCGGGCAGCGATTCCCAGGGTCGGAGATGGGTTCAGAGCGGGGCAGACCCTGGGGCCGCCGTGGCTCCGTCCTCTTGAGCGATGCTCCGGCTCTGCCGACGTCGGTCGGGAAGAGCTCGGAGGCACCAGCGGAGCTGGGCCGTCCCATGCCTGCCACGGGAGGGACGCGGCCGTGGCCCTCGTGCCCTGGTCCTCGATGCCGCGTGGCTTTAGCGTCGCTGGCGGGGGACGGGACTCCAGCACCATTTCACTTGAACATGGCTTTTTCCTGTAGCCAGGGTGAGCGCGTTCCTTAGAGCACCTGGAGAATGCTGCTCTTCCTTCACCACCCACCCCCCCCCTTATTTTTTGGAGTATTATTGTGGTTTTCAGTTTCTTTGTTTCGAGAAGAAAACTGATCTCTCTTTTGGCCTTGTTTCTGTGCTACGACGTGTTACCTTTGCGCAACGTGACGACTAAAACTACGACGAGACAATCAATGTGATCTCTGTAAGGGCTTCTCCATTTCTTCTCTGCAGCACGATGCTTTATCTATGTGTGTGTTCTTTGCTCTTAGCGAGGATCTTTCTCTCCCCACCCCTTGTGTCTTATTAAAAATAATAATAATAATAATGATGGAGGGAAACGAGGTTTCAGCAGCGCATCCGTGGCCTGGGAGCACATGGGAGGAAACATGGGGTGGGGTGGGAAGGGGGACGTGCGGCCAGTTTCCTTGCGGGTACCAGTCTTGTTCTCCTTTAACGCTGTATTGTATACATTTGACAGCACAGCTTGACAATTTAAGTAATAATCAAAGTGTTTGGTAATAATGCATTATTTTGCTAAACGAGATTTGTGATGGTTTCCCTAGTGCATTGTAAAGAGGGATGGAGGGAAACTTCCGCTGTCCTGCCCGCTCCCCCCCC
>VZSF01008443.1:32491-78027 GCA_013398295.1 Chionis minor | reverse complement strand
CGCTCGTCGCTGCTGCTCTACCCCATGCCTGAACGGAACAGTTACAGCAACTCTTGAGCTATTTTGTACTGTAACCCCTTTTTTCAGTAACGTTTGTTTCGTATCACTTGTCTCTCGTGACACCCCACCTGGAATACTGTGTCCAGCTCTGGAGGCCCCAACACGAGAAGGACACGGACCTGTTGTAGCGGGTCCAGAGGCCACAAAGATGATCAGAGGGTTAGAGCCACCGAAGGCTCTGGGGAGATCTTACTGGCAGGGGCTATATCTGAAAGGGGCTCCAGGAAAGCTGGGGAGGGACTTTTTACAAGGGCATGTAGTGATAGGGTGAGGGGTGATGGCTTCAATCTGGAAGAGGGGAGATTTAAATGAGATCTCAGGAAAGGATTTTTCACTCTGAGGGTGGTGAGCCCCTGGCTGGGGTTGCCCAGAGAAGCTGTGGCTGCCCTATCCCTGGAGGTTCAAGGCCAGGTTGGACAGGGCTTGGAGCAACCTGGTCTAGTGGGAGGTGTCCCTGCCCAGGGCAGGGGGGTGGGACTAGATGATCTTTCAGGTCCCTTCCAACTAACAATTCAATGGTTCTGTGATATTTGATTATTTTTTTTAATACCCAATAAATATAGATGGAAGTTACAGAGAAATTTGGTGTCAGTTAAAGATTCTTTCATGTCAAGTAGATGGAGAGCTGTAGTCCCCGATGGTTGTGAAAGATGATTGTCAGGTTAAAGATAGTATCTGTCCTTATTTGATTGGTCTTTTCATCTTGGACTGCTGTAGCATAAAAATATGACTACGGCAAGCTTTGTCGTTTATTATTATAGACAAACTTGCATTTATAGCCTTGCCAATTTGAAGTGCAAAAATTAGCAAATAAAACTGCAAATAGCAATTAGAAACATAGTCTTTTTTTTCTTTCAATTAAGTTCTGCTTTTTGAATCTTTGGGATTTGTCATCTCTAACTGTAGTGACTAAAGACGTGGATTTTTTTTTTTTCAAAGATGTGAAAAAACAAATAAATTCCCAAACCAATCTTTTCTTCCAAACAAGAGACAGTATTAGCAATATTCCACAGTTTCAGAAAGATTGTTTGGTTTCATATTTTTTTCATCTGCTCTTCGTGCATGGATACAAAGTTTGTGTTTTAATACAGTTCTACAGAAGCCTTAAATACTTCCCCATAGAAGTTATTTTAGAAAATATTTAATGTATTTTTAACTTACCTCTCATTTCTTTGTATGCCAGTTCCCCTTCCCTGTCATCTTAGACTGCAGAACCGTAGAAACTTGAAACAGAAAAGACAATTTCCTCCCATAAGAACCCCACTGTGGTCATGTTTTCATGATGTGTTAATTCTTCGGGTATTTGCATCTCATGCAAACTTTATTCACGTATTACCTGTAACGTTATCTGTAACATACACTGCACAAGTAAGTGACAATGTGGCCCAGTGTCTGCTGATTGAATAATCTAACATTTATCAGCAGCTATAAATCTTCAACATAATAAATGACCGGTGTTCAGTGGATGACACCTCCTTCTAACATGAGGATTATGCTTCAGCCCTTTTATAAAACTAGAGAAACCACTCTTCAAGAAATCATTAAGGCAAAGCATGAGATACAAATATATTTCAGGTGATGTTAAGATATGTAGCTAGTAGACTAGCTGCAGCCAATTACACTGTTTTAAATTAATACCTAAATATTTAACAGTAGCCTGAGCCAAGTAAACATACAAGATCTATTGAAGTTAATGATTAATAAGTAGAGTTAGGTAGTTGACATGACAAATAAACGAGTGCTTGATTGTAAGAAAACTGCTCTTAGTAAGGCATTACCTAAGCCAAAAAAGAGTTGGAGTTAGTTATTAAGGGAAATCTTTATTGTATATGCAACTAAGCATGTGGTCACTGTGCTTCAGGACAGTTATTTTCTCAGGCGAGAAGGAGCTTTCATGGAAGGAGGGAAGCAATTTCCTGAGAAACAGAATTTACAGTTTTGTTCCATTTGTTCATATATTGGATAGTTGTTTAGATAGTGCGATGTCTTCCACATTTTTTGTGGAAGGCACATCTCAAAAGTTGGCCACACTGTTTAATTTTCTTGCATTCTATGGCAGGTGGAGAGCGATTGCTCTGGTGTTCATTTCAAAGTTACCTTATCTTCTCCCTGTAACTAGGGTTACTCTCTGTCGCACTTCCATTGGGAAGGTGCTTAGTGGAATGGGCTAGCTGTACAGAAGGGCCAAAGGGACACCTTCAGAGGGTGTTTCTCCTCTGCTGGTAGAGCTATGCTTTACAGTGGAGAGGAATTATTAGTACTTTGCTACTGCTTTTCTTTTGTTTGCTTGGCTTTTTTTGTTTTGGGGGCGGGGAAGGGAAATTAGGACGGTCCATAATCTGCTGACATTTAGTAACCGTATGTTTATTCAAAATCTTGAACTCGGTGTGCGTAAAAACGAAAGCTGAACACACCAATAGTTATTTTTTCTGTGGCAGCTCGCTCGGAGTATATCGCACTGAAAGTAAAACACACGCTGGAAGTGGTGTGACGGGTTCTGTAATGATCTGTGGTGGACGCGAAGCCTGCCAGGGCCGTCTCTCCCAGACTGTGGTCCGAGCGGTGGACGGGGAGAACCTTGCCTTAATCCCAGATGCGCTGGAACCATGAGAAGTCTTTGCTAGTTTTATACGTGCGTGAACTAAAAGATGCTGTTTGGAAAAAGGCTTGTGCGTACAAAGAGGAAGACTTCTGGCCAGTTGCCAGAATTGTTTGGGAGACGTAGGTTTCGGTTTTCTTTTCTGCAGCAAGTACCTGGTGTGATCCATGTTGAGCCGCTTGGCTGAGATCAACAAAAATAATTGGACAGAACTGAAAGAAGCTACAGTAGATCTGCTTTCCCTGCCCCACTTCTTCTTAGGGCTATCGGTTCCTACCTAATGCTTCGTATAAAGTGTACTTGTAATTAAGATACGACTTTAATCATGTGCCAGATGCACATAACATTATTTACTTGACCGAGTGCATGATACAGAGGTTAGGAATGAGTGGTGGGCGTGGAAATTCCTTATGCTGTTGTTGTTGCCCTAGATATGAAGCCTTTCTACCGTTCAGACGACCGTGCTGCTTACGACTTGTGCTGCAATGGCTTGAGGTACCTTCTGAGTCAGGACTAAGCTTGGTGCTGGCTTGACCTCGCGCCCCTGCAGACGTTGGGTAAGACAGCGTGTGTGAGCAAGGCCTGTTGGTACAACTGGCTGTAGACTTGTTTTGCATTTTAAGATGAACCCAAATATAGTAAAAAAACCTCAGAAGGCACATTGAACCATTTTTCAGTAAGGAAATAAATAGCGTAGTCTTGAGAAATGGAGGAGCAGAATAAGTAAGGAAAGGTGATTGTGGGCACGGGGCTGGGAGGGGTGGGAAGTGTTTTCCTTTAGCTAACATATTGCCAGAATGTGAATTTGTATAATGGGTGACTTTTAAAGTTTGTGTACATGAGTTGCGTATGATAGAAGTGAGGTTAGAGCTAATGCTACCACATCAGAAAGTCAGCATGCGTTTTATTTGCTTTGCTTTTGCATGGAGCTGTGTTAACGTGAAGGACATGAGGAATTGTTTCCCTATTTCTTTGCTTTAGATAGAGCTAAGCACTTGGACTTGCCATTGAAATCAAAGAGTACTTTTCACTTCAGTAAAATGTTTTGTAAGGAATCCTAGAGACTGAGAAAATATCTTTCTTTTTTTTTTCTCCCCCTATATTTAAATTTGGTTATCACTTTGTCTGAGGCTCTTACATCTATTATGCTTAAATACCACAGTTGTTCGCTAAGGACAAAACTAATGAACTAGGATTTCCTTCAATGTATATTGATGTGACTATTGATCCATAGAGTGTGTTACTGCTTCAGCATCTCTTCCTAAAAAGTATACTTGGAACTTGCCTACTAGGCAATAGATTTGTATTTCTTTTTTAATTCTTATTATAAATTAAGCGGTCTGTGAGTAGCAGCTGTCCAGTGTCAAAAACCAGAGCAGAATACCTGCGTGCACGTGTTACACCTTAAACTGTGTGATGATTTTGCAGCTCATCCCATGATTTTTGCTTATCATTTCTGTTAGTGTGCAGGGAAAATGCTCGTATTTCCATACCTTGGTAACCGGAAATGTTTTATAGCATAGGTGTATAATGGCAGTTAGAATATTAATATATATATCAATTAAAAGAAAGTCTAGGTATGCTTGAAAGCCTGTGAAATTAGAAACAAGCGGACATGACAAGGACAGACTTAAAATAGCACATTACGTTCCAGTACTTGTACTCTTAAAATTTTACTAATTAAAGACACTTTTAAATTATTATTTTAATAACTCTGAGGTGGTATTCTCTTTTAGCTCTCTTTACTACAGAAAATGAGATTGTGAGTAATACCAAGACAGTTACAGGAACACTTGTGTTCAGAGGATTTCTTTAAAGAATTGTTTAAATTTATTATAAATGTATAGTTTATTTTTAAAATATCTGTTAATGACATGTTTAACCTGCTTCAGTGTGCTTTTGTTCTAGTATAAGCATGGCCAACATGTACAAAATTTTTCTTAACATCTTTCTAACAATTGTGTTTTGCAAGGTACTTGTTAGATCTGTACAGGAGATCTGCTGGTTTTTTATTTTAGCTGTTTTATGATACTGTGCAACCCGTTTTAAAGTGAAAATAGTATTAGTACAGTGTTCTCTGATGCTTGTTCTGCTTAGCTAGGTGCTTTACCGAACTGTGAAGCATTTTAAATATAAATAACGCTTCATAAGTCTGCCTTATGTTCTAGGAGACACATCAGAAGATTGATGTAACAGTAAAGGATGGTTATTGGGTTTTTTCCTAAACCACTGTTCTACATAAGAGAAGACGTGCATTCTGAACCACACCTTAAGTGAGGTTTTCCTCTGTCTGTGCAGTTACTCAGTTTCAGCGATGTCATTACCACAGTTAGATGCTTATTTTATAAAACTGCTTGTTTGTGTGTTTGCAGTGTAAGTCTATAAAAGTGCCTTGAGTAGTAATAGTGCTTTTTGCTAAGATTCTTACCAAATACTGCTCTTCGGTGGCAGCCCAGGAGCACACCGTGCGCGCAAGGCTGGGGTCTTTGCGAGCAGAAACACCTCTTTGCACAGCCCTGTGGGGTTTCACATCTCCGGCTGCTGCGGTTGGGATAACCGGGCACTGGGCGCTCCACGACACCTCCATTTCCGTGTGGGAGGTTCTGACCCTTAAACAACACAACTCAAAACGACTGTCAAGCATGCGTGTGCTGCTGCTTATTTCTCAACGTATTTCCTCCAGTTCCCGAATAGCTGCATTTTTAGCCATGCCTCTGCCCACCAGACACTTCGCACTTCTGGATCTGTTACATCCCTTACACACCTTCTACTCGGCTCCATTTCAGAAATGGAGAGTCGCCCATAAAATCGTTGAAATCTGTCCTCCTTGGTAAGTGACTCCTAAGTCTTTTTAAGGCCCTTGTTTGCACAAATCCTGCTCAAAGGAATAGAAAAATATTATCACAGAGAGGACCTGAATAAATTACAATATTAAGTACGTGATACCGCAAAGAGAAATTTTGTTCAGTGTTGGAAGTTGTTATGAATGTGTTTTGTTAGTATTTCCCAGTTGAATTTCTTGGAAAAGAAATATAAAACAAATCAATGGTCTTTGCAGAGCACATGTGTGCCCTAAGGCACTTTTTTAATGGCTGTTGGAAAACCTTGCTTACGTATCACAGTAAGAACAGATTTAACGCTTGCGTTATGTTTCCTTTAACAGTCTGCTAGTGCAGGTGAATTCTTCTTACTGTCCCTCAGCAGTACCAGTGCTGTTACAGACAGAAACACTGCCATGCTGATACATCCTGTGTATCCTTTTCCTGTGACGGTTTTCCAGCGTGCCCATTCCTCGCAGTGGAAGGCGAAGGCCCCCAGCTGTAGATGGCCGTGTGGCCGGAGGGGCTGCCTGGACGCCGAGCGCTGGCAGCTCCTAGCAGGAGCTGGCCTTGGCACTGGGGAGAGCCCACTGGTCTGCGATGGTCTCAGTGCCAGGTGGATACGCCTGCTGCTTCCCATCCTTGAATTTTTCACATTAGCCACTGCTGTAACATTCGAACTACAGCCCTTGATTCAGGATAACGTGTACTCATGAGCATAAAACCAAAGTCAACCTCTTGCTGGTCCTTTAAAGTTAAAAGTTTGCTGTGTTTCTGGAAATGGAGTTGCTCATTTGACATCCTGCTTACTTGGGTCAGTAGCAAGTTTCCTATACAATGGTATGTGCTAAAATAAGAACATTCCCAAAATAAAAGATTGTTTATTTTTGTGTTTATGTAATGATCGCTCATCTGGCTACAAGTCTGGTATGATGTTTTAAATAAGTAACTGTTTTGTACATTTTAGTATGTGTGTTTCTGTACACTAGGAGCCACCCATACAACTTGAACCAAAAAAACTTGACTAAGAAAGTTGTGTTCAGAGAAACATTAGACTGCAGATAACAAATATTCATCTAATGCTCGGCACTGTTGGTTTCTCAGATTCAGGGAAATGTGAAGAGCACTCGCTACCTGTCAAGTTAGGCTACAGGTGAGCAGGTACTACAAAATGAATGATTCAACTTCACACAATGCAGCAGTTCACAATTCTGCACGTAATTATGGCAGGTGGCACATACAGCTGCCACTCAGCCTTCCACATTTAAACGAGTGCTGCCACCGGTGTCCTGTTGAGTCTGTTGGGCCGAGTGAAGCTTGTGGTTAAGATTGCAAGGAGCCCAAATGGTCATACTTGCTGGTACGAGAATGCAAGTATCTTGCTGGGGAAAAAAAAAATAAAAGGCAAATTGATGTAACTGGTCAGATTCACTGAAATGCTTCACATTGCCTAAGCGATCTGTTAGGTACTTTGTTGCCTCCTCTCTAGTAGTTACACATGCAATAATTTTTGAAAAGATGTTATTGTGTTCAGTTTACCTGAAGTAAATGATAAGTAGAATACACAGTGAGTCATTCTGAACAAATATTTTGTCTTGGAACCTAGAGGAGCTGAGCAGTCTGTGAAACGTCACTACTTCAAATATGCTATTGAAGTTTGAGGAGCTGGAAGCTGCATATCACTGCATGCTGAATGTTGGCTCAGAGCAAAAACCCAAAAATTTATGAATGAGGACGTTTGTTTCATAGCTTAAACCATCAAGTCAGTAGTCAGCTGCTGTTTCCTGTACCATACAGCCACTTTGGATTAGGAAGATTACGAACTCCTGACCTTCAATAAATATAAAATTATGCCTATTAAAGTATTTTGGAATATATAAAATTAATCCGTAATAAAAATTAAGACATTTCAGGGTTTGGGAATGGGGTTTGAGTGGATTTTTTTTTTTTTTTTGCTTTCAATAAAGATAAAAGCAGGTTAGTTGTCACACTACAGCTTGTGGTTGCTTCCCCCCCTCAATACTGCACTTCCATGAACCCACAGAGCTTGCAAAAGCTGCAGCCAGCACTCACTCCCTCTGGCTCCTGGCAAAAGGGAGGGGACAGACTGGGACGGCAAAAAATGGGTGGAGGCTACTTTTTTTCAGCAGTATCTCCATTTTAAGCTTGTTAGCTCCATTTTATACTTCTTTAAAAGTTCTTGCAAAGCTGCAGTGTAAAGGTGCAAGTAATTCTGTGTCAGCTGAACTAAACCCCAAGGTTACCGCTTCCTCCCTTGCACTGCCGCTTGTGCGCTGAACGGGGAGCTGCGTCAGGCAACTGACTCGACTTAAAGGTTACGTATAATTGGCCGCCTGCAAGATTTGCAGCCCAAGGGAGCAGTTGCAGTGGGGTCCCCACAGTCCAGACTTGGATTGAGTTAGCTGCCATGAACTTCAAGACTCTGACCGAGAGCCAGCAGGCTTCTTGCGCTGTTGACTTCTCTGTTGGCGTCTCCATTACACTGAGGTCATGTTTATGTCAATTCAATAAAGTAATTTGCTCAAGTTGTGATGGATCTTAACATTTGCTTTAAGTACTAACTTCTCTAACCTCTTTTCTGTTGTTAGTATGGCACTTTGGGGGTTTTTTTGCACAATGACAAAATATGTACTGAAAGAATCACAATACCATATAGGTAGGGTGTAGTTTCACAATGATACTGGCCATAGCTTTGGATGTTATGTAGAAGAGTTGAGGCAGTAAAGCTGCAGCCAGTGCTAATGTTAAATAACGGCAGAATGATATCGCAATAGAAAGGAAGAATGAAAAAGAAGCAGGAGATCCTTGTTTGTGATGCCTGTGGGGTTTTTGCACCAGATGCAGAAGTAGAAGGTGAGGATGGAGTGGTTTCTCTCTGTCCAGAGTAGCCCATTAGTTTGTCACTTTGCACGTTACTTTCCATGAAGACAGCTGTATGCACAGCTGATTCATACTGCATGTTTACACAGTATAATTTAATAATGAATTTAAGATAGCCTTGGTTTTGTGCCCTTGTTAGATAGGCATGTTTAATTTTCATGATGAAAATGGTTTCTCTGTTTATTTCATAAGCATGCAAATAGTTTTGCATTTTTACGAGCACCTCTGTACAAATAACTTGATCAAAAGCGCATTCATTACGAAATGTATCACCACGGGGAGGAGCAACAACTGGAAGGTGGAACTGAGCTTGCTGTTCTTCAATAAAAAGGCTGAGAAAGTGGGAGTTGGATCAGAGATCGGAGCAAGATTATGCCTTAGAAAACCAAGGAGAGCATCCCGCTTGTACGAGTAGGCTACTTTTTGCTATTCTGGAATTGTTAGTACTCAGACTGGCTTGTTCATCTACTTTAACCTTGCTGTTCAAGGTCATATTAGAGAAGCTGTACAGGTATTTCAGTATTCCACTGAAACTTGGTCTTTCAGGCATAGTTTTCTTGCATGCCTTTAAATAGTCATACCTATGCAGTATACATGACAGTTCCGTAAAACTGGACTGGAAAAAGAGAGCATGCTGAACAGTCTGGCAATTTTAATCTAACATAACTAAAGATAAAAACTTGTTCTAGCCTTGAGCTGAGTTCAGGTTATTTAAATGCTCAGAGATGGTTTGATGAATGATAATGACTACTTTATGCCTGAAGTACGAGGTTTTAGGACCACACCAACTGTTTTCACACTTGCTTTCCTGCCTTTCTGAATCTGCCTTTCTGACGTTTGATTCTACAGTGGTGGTGTGATCTTATCTCAAAGGCCACAGTGGATAAGGTTTCTGTTGCCTGTTGCTCTAAATTAATTCATCCGTGCTCCTCAGACAGACAGAACAGTTTAATAGGTTTAGTTTATAAGTTTACCTTCCCTTAAAAAGATGAAAATGAAAAATATTTCCATAACTTGGATAGTATTAAGTAGATTTATCTTTAAGAAAGGTAAGCTGGTTGCTGGGTTGCTGAAGCTTTAAAATTGAGGCTGTTAAAAGCAGTGTAATGTCATAATGCTGCTTTTAACCAAGAGAAAATTTTTAAAACTTTTTGTCAGGCACTGTCATTGGCAGCACGTTACATCATTCAAACATCTGAAGGCACTCAGGTGAGGTGAAAATACAGCATTGGAGGATGATAATGTATTGAGTTTCTAGTGGTATCCCCTGACCTAAAGTAAAGTAGGTGATCGGCCTGTTCCACATTTTCAAGCAGCAGGTAGTATTTTGCAATTGTACAAATGGTATTGACAACAAACAGCTGACAAAGCTCATATTGCAAATCCAGGAAAATGTTGGATTGAATGGTCTGTTTAGATATATTTATAACCTAAGCGGTGCCTAGAATTTTTTCACTATTTTTTTTTCTTTTTTAGATATTTCGTGAATTTATTGACCTGCTTACCTAGAAACATTTGAATTGCAGTTGCATTAAAGGTAAAGAGTGACTTGGTGTTTTTGTGGGCTAGTAAGCAGTAAGATTGACAATAACTTGGGGTGGGCACTTAAATAACCCTTACTAAAACCTTCCAACAGGGAACTTTGTCCTGCTGTCACTATAACGATCAGTCCAAATACTTACAGTCTTGGAGCTGGGACTGTGTATTTTTGAGTTGAAAATGGAAACACTTTCTGACAGTGTTAGCTCTTTGAGTATCGCTGCATGTGTTAACAAGTTAAATTATATCCTTTTTACTACTAGCCATAAATTGCCGTTGGGATACACAGTGTCATACTAAGGATTTTTCTGTCCTTTTTCGGAGCAAAAAAGTTCCTAAAAATAAGTTGAAAGAATGGTCAACAGCGTCAGTTTCCTTTTTGTGCTTCCTGCAAAATTTGTTAAGTCTAAGACGGCTTTACTCTCTGTTTAGTCTAGTGCTGCACAAACAGTTTCTTACTTCTGCAGTTGCTGCTGTGGCTCCTGCTTTATTCACATTAAAGGTGATCTAGTTACCTAAATATCAAGTCGTGCCATCAAGCCACTTGAGTTTTAGCTGTGTGGTTTGCTGCAAATAGTCACGCACGCTGGTTTTAAGTCTTCTGAGCCGCTAGGGCTCGAACAAATTCCTTTTAGGAGGCTCTGTGGCTGTGCTGGTGCCCAGCTGGCCGGTGACAGCACATTTTGCTGAGGGGTAGAATGTATTTGCGCAGGCACAATCATAGGATAATAATAATATGATTACACACCTCCTTGGCCAGAGCTGGCTTGCTCTGTGCTGCCTCCGCTTCCAGCTAAGGCTTTGAGTGCGTGACGTTGTGACCCAATCCTCTGAGCGTGTCCTCTGCTGTTTTGCAAAAGCTACTCGGATATTTTGGACTAAGAACATCAAAAGCTGCCCACCTCTGAAATTGTACCCCTTAAACAAGCATGTCTGTAAAATAAGAAGTGCGATAAGTGTTCGTGCACATGTATTGGGGGGTGGTAAAGTTCAAAACCTCGCTGTTTAAAACTGTCTCGGAGGTTTGGGGGGGTTTTATCCACTTTTCTAAACTACATTTCTCTAAGAATTGTGCTAGTTTCTACCTTGTTCTCCTGTCTTAGTATGAACATTTATGTTTGGACTCGTTTTGCATTGTTTTCCTGTTTTGGTGGTGTTACTTTGTGCAGAAGATTCAACGAAATAGTGTTTAGAGCTGTTAAATCTAACTTGAACCTGCATTTTAACTTGGAGAAAATGTACTGAAATTTGCTTGGTCATCCCACTTCCTCATTGAAGTGCAGATAAAATCAAAGAACTGTTACGATCTAAGAAGTCAGTCAGATTGCCTTCCCTGGTAGAAAAGCCATCACCAGTATTATCTCCCGTGCTGATGGGTAAAATCGCCAACTTCTCTGACTAAATCAGTATACGCTGCGTTAAGTTTTATTATCCCTAGTCTATACCTCCAGATCTTCCTCATAAAAATTAACACTTGAGTTGCCAAATAATATTATTAAAAGAAATGTACACTAAAGATACCTGTCTATCATAAAGCACGTGAAAGTAGTAAGAAAGCAAGTTTGCTCACAAAAAGTTTAAAGTGAGCAAAAAGTTGCAGTATGAAGTCCTGTCTTAGTTAAATCTTTATCTGGGAATTCCAGGTATGGATCTAGAAAGGACAGGGATCTAGAAATGAATAGTATGTTTGGCTGGCAAGTGATAGGATAGGTTCACCATGAACTAAGGAATAGAGTGGGCTAAAATTTTGCATTAAGACCACAAAAAAAAAAAATCAGTTCCTTAAAAAGACAAAAGACATCATAACTTTTTCACTGGAAATTACTAGGATTGTACAGAAGATTAAAATATGCTTGCTCCTAATGCTCCTGATTTTTATTGACTCTCAAGTCGTTTTCCTCTGCAGTTTTACTGGTTGCACAATGAAAAACAGAAATGACTTATGCTTGAAATCTCAAGGGCCATCATCTCAAATGACCGTGGGTGGCAACAGTTTTCTTAAACTTGTATTTTTTAAGTGCACACCCAGTCATCTGTATTGGAACATCTGCGAGGAGAGAATTGCTTCAAATTGCAAATAAGAAAGCCTAATTCTTTTTGCTTAGTCACAAAAAAGGGAGAAATTTCCATTTGGATGTGAGCTCCTAAGAGAAAAGGGAAAGTGTATCTCCCAACTCTGGTGCTCCTCTTGTTGATTGTCCCCAGAAAATTTTGAAAAACCCACAAGAACTTTGGAAAAATCCCTCCCCGGCCCCCAGCACGCTTTTTGGTAGGCAAAAGACTGCTAATTCAGTACATCAGGAGGAATATTTACTTCTCTCCCCTCGTGCACCCTCCCCCCTCCCCCTTTTTTTCAAATATGTAATTAATTTCAGTATCTAAATTATGACCAGTGTCTGAGAAAACAACCTAATGCCACTGATGAGAGATGCTGGAGTTTTTGCAAAGCAATAAAGGTAAATGTAAAATTGGTGGCAGAGTTTCTTGTCAAAATGAAAGCTTTTGTCAGTTTTTTTCCAAGTAATACAGAATTATATTTACAACTTTAGTCTGTTAAATTACAGAATGGTCGCTGCTGGGAAGACATTTAAAAAGAAGTATATAATCTGTGAGGGTAACTAGGACACGGGAGGCAGATGTGACTGGGCTCCCTCAGAGCGTTCAGAGGGTGTTGATCATCTCTGCCATTACACCGCGTGCTTGGCTGCCAGACCGGCCTTGTGTTCATGCCCTGCCACATCGCACCGTTCGAGTTGCTCCTTTCACAAAAAGGTTATTCCAGAGCAATGCCGCTAGATTTCAGGAAATTTATAAATAAAGGAAGTGGCTTTTAATGACTGGCTCTCGTGTGCTCATGTTACTAAGCTTTGGTCAGACGAATCTATTAGCTGAATCCTATTTAAAAAAGAATGATTCTGTGTTTATCTTTCCCTAACTTTCGTTCTTATGCAGTAATAGATTCGTGTTACTATTTTATTTTGTATTGGGAAATGCTATTTTTCAAGTATTTCTAATGCGTCATCGCAAGAGTACACACAATTCCTCCTAGGTCATGCTCTACAGATGTTTGGTAACATGCCAGATTTGAGGCCAGGAAATAAGTGTTAATATTTAATCTATGCAGTAGGGTAATGTCATTAATGATCTTTTTTTTGCCTTGTTGAATAAAACATCAGGAACAGTTGTCTAGCCCTAATACCATGACTTGATCAGAGCCTGAACTTGAATGCACGCACTAGAGGATTGGTGAAGCAGTTGGATTCAACAGCCATAAGCATAACTACATTGTCCCCGGGTAAATTTCAAAAAACCCGGGGAGATTGTTTCCTGTCCTCCTTCACTTTACTTGCAGAACAAAAAGCACCTGATGTCCTAATTTCCATTCATTGTGAAAGGATGTTGTGGAAATGATCATCATAAGCAAAGGATAATAATGTAAGAGGGAAGATGAGCCCCCTAGTACTTAAACAACCCGTTACCCTTGTGTATGTTCTGAATACCGACAATAAGTTGAAAGCAGATAAAAATGAATGCTCAATAGACCCAGGGAACTCCTAGTAATTAGAAGCAAAACATTAATTAGAAAGTGTGAATGTAAGTTGTGTATCTGCAGTATCCCCCATCACACATTCATTAATATTCTGGGAACAGGAATATTATATCTGACTTTGAAGACTGTAACACACTGTACATCAGTTATTTACTTTCAGTTTGCCCTGTGTCAGGACACGGTAAGTCCTTAACTTTTCCGATGAGAAAACAGCTTCTGTTAAGAAACCCAGCTTTGAGTAAATTCTTGCTTGGTCAGGTGCGCTCCAGTTAGGAGACAGAAGACTATCCATTCACTGCCGAGTGCGGGGAAATGGTGGCATAGTTCAAGAAGCTACCTGAAAGAAGTAACTTGTGTGGGTGTTACGAGTCCCTTTCCAATGCAAAGTAAAACTGCTCCACTTAAAATGCCACAGAACATGATGCCAGTTTCCAGATGCCTGAATTCCACACAGAAAAAATGGAGGGAATGTCTTCAAGTTGAGTGGGAAGTCTCGCTTGTGCTTTTGCATTGTTTTACTTCTCCCTTTTCTAGCTGAACTGTCCTTTTTTGGCCTGTAATCAGTATCTTTAACCACACTTTCAAGCTAGAATAACCCTTAAAAATGAAAATTTTAATCATAATCTGCTTATAAAAATTAGGTTTAAATACTTGTTTGTAGTTATGTATTATGCTAGAGACTGCACAAATGGTACAGGCCTATACAGAATAGTCCGGATGTTCAGTACTCTCCTTTTTATTTTACTTTATTTAACGTGCTTCATTTGTAATGCTTAAAAATAAAACAAAGATAAAGAGGGGAATTGATCTCCAGTCTGTAATTTCAAAGACCTTTTGTTGTCATATGCTCCAAACCAATAGGTGCAATAACGGGCTTTGGAATTTATCTGAAGTTGCCTAAAATAAGAGAATTTTTGTAGAAAGCTTGAACTTACCAAGTCGGTACTCAAAGGAAGCATGATTTCCATGCGTGGAAGCAAGCAACAAACCTTGTATGAAATGAATAAAATGTATGAAACTGGTTTTAGTATAAATTGGGTGTATTAGGGGACTATTTGAGTTGCAGTATCAAGTTTCTCAAGGACAGTGTTTGCGGGCAAGAAAAACGTTACGGAAGGTGTGGCAAATAGAGCTTAATATTTATAGGGCTTAAACTGATTTCATCTGCTAGACTGTGTAATATAAGAATCTTAAGACAGGCCACTACTTTTGTATTTTTACAAAGCAGTTTACTACTGAGGAAGAAGCAGAAAATGAAAAGATGGTCATAACTTAAATCTCACTAGTTGGGTGATCAGGGCCCTGCAAGTCACAACTTTTCCATTGCAAAATGTGGTTGAACACAGAACTAGGCAGTCTGTCTGTTTGTGTTACATACGGGAAGAAAGAGATTATCAGTTCTTATTTGACTGTTTACGTAACTTTTGCTGGAGAGCTTCCATGGCCACATATCCTCTAAGATTTGTCCTTGATCGTGCTGCTGGCCTTTTCGTGTGCTTGTTTTAAAAATTTGGGTGGAAGCAGTACAATGGCTTATCTCCACTGTTGAAACTTTGGAGTAAGAGTAACGTTTGTCGTAATGCCTGATGAGATTGGGGTATGTGTTGAGGGGATCAGGCGAAGTAAATACTTCTTTATTAGTATCGAGTACGCATTTTCCTTTTTGATTTTTGAGCCCTTTAGTCCAAGTATATTTTGTAGATGTTGGGGAGTTTTGAAGCAATAGCAGTGTTTTTCAGTTGCAGATTTTCTCCTTTTCCATCCTCTTCTGAAATCCTGTCTGTCCAAGACACCGGTCCTGACCCTGTGCATTAACTAAAGCGCCAATGAAATGAAGGGATGCCTCTCACTTCCTTCCTTCACCACAAAAAAAGTGTTTGAAATTGCTGAGTTTGCTATTAGTTGTAGTGACTGCTGTTGTTCCCAGTACTGCAGCGTAAATTGGATTGACTCGAAGCCTCGTGTGCCCTCGGCGTTCGGTGGGCTCACAGCGTGACCAGTGCAGGTGGGGTGGGGGCTTGTGAGAGAGGAAGCGTTGGAGTGAATGAGCCGCAGGTAATTCCAGTGCAGATTCTGGAGAGAATTTAATGAGGCAAAAGTTAACAGAGGCCAGCCTAGGGGAAATACTTCCCCAGTTCAGCGTATTCTCAATGGGCAGTTTTCAGCTGTGGAATGCCTTGGCCCTTTATGTTTTCTGCCTTTGGGGCACACAAACAGCGCTTACCCTTTCACCAAATATTTGCTTGCCCTTATGATACAAGATTAGGAGAGAGAGTTTCACACCAGTCTGTTAGATAATTGAGAAATAACCGGTAAGCGTGGCTGGTCTGGTTTCCATTACAATAGTTCTTGCAGCAACAGATGTATGACACTTGACACTTACAAACTGATTTATTTTTGCCTGATTGACATTAAGTGCATAGATGTTCTGCGGTAGTAAAACAGAAATAGTGACTATAAAGGACAACAGTATTTTTCTGCTCTGTGTTTAGTAGCTAAGTAAAACATTGTATTAACTGCTATTTCTTTTTAAGCAGCAGTAAGAGAAGATTTCCTAATACTACTTGTGGTTTTGCTATTTCAGATAGAATGTATATACTTAAACAGGGACCCTCGACTTGCATCAGGATCCACAATACTTCCCTTGCCCTCTCCCTCTTTGTTAGGATGTAGGCACTAGAATTTATGCTGCACACACATAGTAAGAGCTCTTGAAAGTTCTCAGGCTTTGAGCTACTATTGCATTGGTGGAGCACAAGCATGTCTGAAACCTGCTGGTGTTTGATTAGATTGCCTCTGGAGTTTTCAGTGCCCTTTGACGTACAAAATTGTGTAAGAGGAAAATATGTAGAAATCTGCCTGTGAGAAGGGAACAAAAATCAGACCTTGTGTACTTTTTTTTTCTACCATGAGTAACTTGCTTAATATTGTCAGAGTTTGTTTTCATAAAAACACTGACATGATGTAAAAACTGAATAATTTCCCTTAGTTTTTCTTCTTTTAATCTTTCTAACCCCAGAAAAATTGTAATTACCCACAAAATTCCTCTTACTCTTACTGCTATTTAGTCACAGTCTTCTCATCTGTAGAAATGTTCTCTCATTCTTGTGTGTGACAGGTATAAAGCTGGAAAAAGCAAAATTTGTAGAGAGCCTGGTAGTATGCACTCATTTGTTTATTTAAGCTTACTTCATTTTCCTGGTAATGTGGTATTTCTCAGTCTTTCAGTAATTTCGTTTTGAAATCCTAGGCTCTTTCAGTTCTAGTACTAGAACAAATCCAGGACTACTAGAATCTGATTAAATTCCCTTCTGAAAACTGACTGTAACTAATAACCCATGTCCTTATTCAGGTCAGCTTACGTTTTTTTCACTGCGTGGTACTACCTTTCCACTTCAATTAATGCGTATAGTGGTTTCCAAAATGTTTAGATATTCCTGAATGCTAGAGAAATTCCAGAATTAGTTGTTACTTAGTCATACTGGATTGTTTTGGAAGATTTCAGAACTTCCTGAAAGGAGTCAAGCCTGAGTACTTACGCCAAAGCCAGAATTGTGTCTCCACTTGAAGTTGGCAAGAGCTGGGTTGCAGGGGAACCAGGACTTCCTCCAGTGTTGTTTTTAAACTAAACAACTTCTTGCTCTGCAGATTGCAGGTTTTCTTCACAAACTAGAATACTACCCTCTTCCTGTCTAATGTCATCTTTTGTACTAGAAGATGACTCCTAACACAATGGGAAAACGTTTGCAATTAATGTTCAAAGTAGATTGAAAAAGAAATATGTTTTCTTCTAATCATGCTATTACTTAGTAAATTGGATCCCTGGCAAGCTTTTTAACACAAGAGGAAGTACAGTGAACACTGTTATTCACATACTTTCAATATTAAACCTTTACACTGTTTTGGACATGGGCTAATTAAAGCCTTTCTGAGCAACGATAATAATTTGCTGCCTTATTAAAATTAAACTGCATAAGAGAAAATTTCTAGCCACCAATACTTCTTTAGGTTTTGAGTTCCACTTAGAAATTCTAGTTGTGTGCGCAAATGCTGGATAAGTTGATTCTCTTCTGCTCGAATAATTAAATGCAGAGAAGATGAAGGTATTTCCTCCTCCATGAATAGTTGCTTCCAGAAGTATAAACCCTCTCTCCCTGTTCCCCACATGCACTTCTGCTTTTCTTTAGTCTCATAAGCTTTTGTGACTATTTAGAAGTTATTCTTCTGTATTGGGGGGAGGGAAAAAAAAAGAATAGTGGCCACTTGTTTCTTAGGTTTTCAGTTAAATTAATGAAAAATTACAGAGAGGAGTGTCTCTTCTGTTCCAAAACCTATGCTCTGATTTCAGACTTTGTTCTGTGTCCCTGGCTGTAGGACAACACTAGAGTGTTGCCTATTACCTGTCTCTGAAGCTTTTAATTGAGGATATCAGTCAGATTATACTCAAAGAACATCTTTTCCATCTGTGGCAGTCTGTAAAATCCAGTGTCAGTGTTTGTATGAGCATTTGCACCTGTTATTTCTTTTCTATATTAAGCTTGGACTATAGAATCTTTGTAAACACCCAGCATATAATTGTAATAAGGAAAATATTACCTCGTGAGTGAGGTTTCTAATAAGACCACTGTAACATAACATTGCAGATGATAAATGAACTCTAGTCTGGAGAGTTACCATTTCAGAATTGTCACAGAATCATAGAACGGTTTGTGTTGGAAGGGACCTGAAAGATCACCTAGTCCCACCCCCCTGCCCTGGGCAGGGACACCTCCCACCAGACCAGGTTGCTCCAAGCCCTGTCCAACCTGGCCTTGAACCTCCAGGGATGGGGCAGCCACAGCTGCTCTGGGCAACCCTGGCCAGGGGCTCACCACCCTCACAGTGAAAAATTTCTTCCTACTATTTATCCATTCCTAATATCTAAGCCATTAACCCTTGTCCCGTCGCTACATGCACTTGTAAAAGTCCCTCTCCAGTTTCCTTATAGGCCCCTTTCAGACACTGGAAGGGGCTGTAAGGTCTCCCTGGAGCCTTCTCTTCTCCAGGATGGACAACCCCAACTCTCCCAGCCTGTCCTCACAGCAGAGGGGCTCCAGCCCTCGGATCATCTTTGTGGCCTCCTCTAGATGCACTCCAACAGGTCCATGTACTTTTTGCTAGAAGCGTTTTCACTTGAGGAAAATCCTTGGGAGATGTTGAAAATTCAGCTATCTAGGAGAGAAACTACATCTCTTTTAGTTTGGGTTGGTTTTTTTCTTAGACTGTAGTCATGCCTGACACACATTGATTGCTGTTGCTCAGAATGTGCATTTCCTACATCAAGAACTGGAAGCTCTGCTGTTTCCAAAATAGATAAGTCTCTAAATAGGCTAGTTACATTGCACAATTAAGAGAAATAATGAACTTCTTAGGTCAATATAAAGTACTACATATTCTAAATATTCTAGTATTACATAAGTTTTATTTTGATACAGTGACATTTTTCACATGGGGGCTACATCTTCTTTTATTTGTGAAGAAAGGAAGTTTACTGAGAACGTAACTGTTACACTTTAGTAATACGTAGTTGGCTTGCCTTGAAGGTATCCTTGATCGTGCATGGATGTGGACATTGCATCTCATCCTTTCTCTTAAAGTCTAATTAAACTTAAATAACAGACAGAAGGTGTAAGGTGTAATTTGAATAGCTAAGTTTGGCTTCTAACCAAGTGGAGTTGGTAGGGAGGTGCTTTTGCAAGTTCAGTATGTCTGTCTGTTATGTGTGATATTTAAAATACGATAAATATGCATTTGGCATGAATTTCGGATGGCCCTGTTAGGGATCAAAATCTTATACAGCCAAATGCGAGTGCCAGTAACACCAGAAACATTGTGCCACTTATTTATAACATATTTCAAGAAAAAATGTTTGTAGGATAATTTTGTAAGGGATGTTTAACACAGTTTCAGTCTGTAAAAACTGGTATTGATTGAAATGGCTTATGGGGAAGGCTAACAAAACATAACTAGGTTAAACATCAGTTAAAAGCTTTCTGTAGATAAAACCAAGTAGTCCAGAAGAGTGATTATGCAGTAGACTTTTTGAAGCCATGTCTGTACAGTTGCATATAGGTATCTTCTTTTTTTTTTGTTTTGTTTTTCCACTGCTCATGGAACGGGTGAAGCCTCACTGCCTGCATAACCCTGCTTTGGTTCTGTAAACTCTCCTCTTACCTCAGTACCCAAACTCTGTCACTTGTTCTTACGACTGTTTTGGGCAGAGTCCAGAGTTAATGTTTCTGCTGCTACTCATCCGGTGAGGATGATAAAGATCTTGTTGCTTCTGCCCCGAGACAGAGCAATGAACCTTATGGAATCTAAAGTCTCTTTCTTGTCTTTTTTTTAACTGAAATAAAGCTTCTGTTCATACCTTTATTCAGAACGTGTTTAAATGGGGGGGTTCCCATAAAAAGTAAACTCCTTTTGGATAGTTTCATCTTTTATCTGTACACTGTATTTTGCAAGCTTAGTCTTTTCCAGTAATATCATTGCTCCCGTCTCGGATTGGCAGCATGCGCCATCTTTGTCTAAATTCCTAGGCTGTTCTTCAGAAGCATTGAGGTAGAAATGCTAAAGATTCCTTCTTTCTGCAAGGCAAAAAAAATTCTCAACCTCTAATACTTTCTTTTTCCCCCTGTTTTAATATAGATCTAATTGACACTGAAAAAACCCCTCAGTCATTGCCATCAGAACTCTTGTAAGTATACCTGTGTGTGTATGGTCAGTTTTTCTATTTATATGTTCAAAGGAAAAAGCCAAGTTTGTCTTTTTGGGACTTACTAAGTTTTTCTAACTGATTTCTGTTAAGAATTACTACCCATTTTTGTCAAGATAGAAACACTTTAAAATACCACAAATGTGTGCAAGTTAGCTAAGTTACCTGTTTTTATAAACACTTTTTAAAGTATTTCAACCATCTGAAACTTCAAAACAAAAAAAAAATGGAACCTTCAGTTTTTCCTAATGTGAACAGTAACATAACTGGCAGCAAGTGAAAAGTGATTTCAACAGTGTGCCAGTTTTAGGACAAAACATTCTTTCCCATTAAGACCTTTCCATCATTACTTTATTCTTTCAGGCAGTGTTTTGAACATTCTGATGAAGTTTTTTTAGCATGTTAGAAAGCCGTTCCAGTAAACTGTAAAGATTCTTCCGTTCGTGTTCAACGGAATTGCGCTTTGTCGCTTACTCAGCTTGGAGATTCATCTCTCGTATAAAACTACACCTCGCGTGCTTGTAGAAAGCATTATTAGATGACATCAATAGCATGTAATTTTTCAAGCACAGTTGTCTTCGCACATAGTCTTACAATCCATTCTGCAACCTAGTTCAGTTTTAAAGACTTAGTACTAATAATCAGTAATAAAATGTGAATTGGATATTGTGAAATACCTGTTTAAATCATGACATTACGGTTATAATTCATCGTGGTGTTTACAGCATCTCGTTAGCGCTCAGGTGACAAGAGGAGCAGGTCCCTGTCATTTTACATACGGTAAAGTGAGGGACAGCTCTTACCCTAGAGACTTCAGTTCAATTCACTATTGCCCAGATGCAATAAGAAAGATTGGAAAACATGAGTGGAACATAGCAGTGGAAATATAAGATAATTGCAATAAGTATTTATTAATAGATACCATTATTCAATATAGATTTAATAAGAAAACAGTAAGCAAATCAGTGTGTGCAAATATGATCTCCAGTTCTTTGTATCTGTTGTAATAACATGTACACAGAAAATATTCTGAAAATGTTGTGGTTGTTTAGTGTTACACAAGCTGCTAAATAGCTCAAATATAATTTATAAAATTAATTTACAGGAGATTAAATTGAATGGAAAAGTTAAATGTCATTTTATAGCATTGGTCAGTCCAGAACACTGGGTAAAGAATTTAAGTAAATATGAGCTAATTCCTCTCCTCCCTTTGTCAATTAGGCAGTTCTTGATTATTAGCGAGTAGTTTTTTACCAGTAGGGCTAATTCTGAAAAAGCTACTACTCAGCCTGAATAAAAGCTACAGTGCTGGCTCAGTGTATTAAATTGTGTTAGTCCAACAGGTCTGATTGTTCTCCAGGTCATTGTGCCTGCTCATACGCTTTTTGTCGGAAGGAGAAGAGCAGTGAGAGTTCTCCACGGGGTTTATTTTCACTTGTAGCATTATGTCTCATCATGGGCATGCGCTGAAGTTTTCTTACTGCAGTCTTAGTGCTATGGCTGGCTTTCGTTTTAGATACAAGCTCAACTGCTGCTTCTGGAGCACTGAATTAACTGGAATGAAAATACCATACGAGATTTGTAATATAAACCAGGAAACCTTTGGTTTAGAGAACTGGAGCTTAGGGGGAGGTAAAATACCTCTTCTGCTGAGGTTTGGCTGCGTGCTGAGCAGTTGATGATGAGGTTAACCGAAGCAGAGTAAGTGTAGACATTTTGAAAAGAATGTAGCATTCACTTTTTATAAAAAGAAATATGCAGAATACTCTTTCTGAACAAGTCTGAGCTTAGCTTAGTACATTGTAGCATCTGTAGTACTGATTTTATTTTATAGGTTTAATTTTAAAAAATAGCACGGTGATCATGTTACATGAGCAGATACTTTAAGTATCTGCAGATCTCTTAATCTTAGATGATATTAAATGCTGTTGATATTGGTTACAACACAACTGCAGATGTTGGAATTCTTATTAAAAAACCCAACAACCTATTAATAGCTTTCTGTTACACTGTCAGTAACAGTTGTCTTGTTTAACCTGAAATGTTAATTGTAGCCTCCCTCATCACCTGAGGGTGGGCAATACATTAATAAAGGCACGTTTTGAGGTGTGCCCCCGTTCTTTCGATTCTTGATGGAGCCCTGAAAATTTCCCTGTTCCCCTCCGATGTGTTTATTGGATTCCGTCTGTGAAGGACTGGGCTTTGCAATAAGCAGGTCAGCGTTACTCCCCGACGTGTCCAAGGTGCTGGTTTTTCGTTGGCGCACCTCTGCCTTTCGTCTTTCCTGCTGTGGGCATCGTTGACGATGCGTTTGCATGCCGTGTTTGCGTGCCATCCCCAGGAAGATAAGAACCTACAGCTTTTTCCTGCCAGTGCAGACGTGGGCTAGCTGCAACTGTGGTTTGCTATCGTGCCCTTGGTTTTCTCCCACTCACCTTTGGTCTTTATTCAGGCCTAGTTCTCATGCAGACAAAGTCTTGCCAAATTGTATTTTATTTTTAAATCGGATTAAATTGGTCAAATTGGATTCCATTTTCCATACCTGGAGTTCTGAAACGCATATATCGAACTAGTTTTTGGAGGGGGGCAGGGAAAGCAAATCTGTGTAATCCTTTTCCAAGAGTCTGACATTCACAGCTGAAAAGTAATAGATTAAAAATTCAGTTGCTGGGACAAAGTTAATAAGGCAGTCTTGGTATATATAGTTTTTGTATTACAACACGTAGACTTTTGAGGAGTCTATCGAGATACATTTTAATCTGAATATAAGTTGATATAATATCTGAATATAAGTTGATATAATATCCTGAAAAGCCTTAGAGAAATCTACTGTATCTTTTCTCTCTAGTACAAATATTTAGGGGAAAACAACTGTTGACCTTTCCCATAATTATGCAACTACAGTATTACTCAAATAGCTTAAACACAATATTATGATGTGAAGAACAGGCTTCAACCCCACAGCCCTGAACTATTCAAACAGAGATAGTGGGGAAAAGTCTTTGAAAAGTAAATATTTATAGATGCAACAAACAAGTATGGAAAAGATTCCTCCTCTTTGGCCTTCAGAGCAGTATGTGGCTGTATCGTGCAGTGTACGTGCCTCTTAAATCAGTTACTTCAGTCTCCCTTGTCTTGATGCATTTGAGGTGAACTTTTAGAAGGACTAAAAACTAATGGGTTGACTATAATATTACTAATCAAATTCTTTTTTCTTTTTTTTTCCTGCTCTCTGCTTGGCTCTGGTCTTCACCCGCAGGTGTCCACTGTTGGCTCTCAAAGGTTACTAAAATTTTAGCAACTGCTGTGAAACAGAACTACCTAAGCTTCACTTATTGTTGCTTCTTCCTACACCATACTGCACTGCTGCTTTGCTTTTGCCTGCTTCAGAACGCAGTAAGAGATTTTCTTTTGTAATTACCTGCAATGAAACTTAGGCTAGAAGGATGTGCCGTTCTCTTGCTGCCTGTGTACTTGTTAATATCTGTGTACAGTATGCTCGTATTTATTCCATGGTATTTTCTTACCAATGCTAAGAAGAAAAAGGCTATGGCAAAACGTTTAAAAGCTAAACCCATCTCGGACAAACCTGGAAGCCCCTACCGTTCTGTCACTCACCTTGACTCGCTAGCAAACATAAACATTCCTGGAGCAGACACGTTGGACAAGCTGTTTGACCATGCTTTAGCAAAGTTTGGGAAGAAGGATTGTCTTGGGACCAGAGAAATACTGAGTGAAGAAAATGAAATGCAACCAAATGGGAAAGTGTTCAAAAAGGTAAAACTTACGATTTTGTACATAATTCTGATCTGGTTTCGAGCTGCTTTGAGTCTTGCCTCAAGAATTGAGGTCTCCTTAGAGGGGTCTTCCTTAATCATCATCTTACAGTATAAACCAGCCGGTTTATACTATTTAAAGAATAACAGAATACAGGATGCACTATTTATTCTACTTCAAGAAAAACGAAAGCTATTTTTTTGTTTCTTTTAATTAATGGTGGACTCTGTGCTTACGGTGTTATGGTGGTAGAGCTGTACCAGCAGCTTCTTGTTACCACAATTTAATTTTTTCCCTCACCAGTTAATTTTAGGAACTTACAGATGGTTATCCTATGAAGAAGTAAACGAGAAAGTGAA
The DNA here is from genome assembly GCA_013398295.1 of Chionis minor. Classification (NCBI taxonomy): domain Eukaryota; kingdom Metazoa; phylum Chordata; class Aves; order Charadriiformes; family Chionidae; genus Chionis; species Chionis minor. The sequence continues at coordinate 53,669 of VZSF01008443.1, read as the reverse complement.
TCGCTTGGGGAGCGGACTGACTGCCCTGGGACTAACCCCAAAGAGTACTGTTGTCATATTCTGTGAGACCCGAGCAGAATGGATGATCGCAGCTCTCGCCTGCTTCAAGTACAACTTTCCTCGTGAGTGCTGAACTTGTTTACTTCTAATGCATTCTAGAATCATTTCTCAGCACTGGTTTGTCTGTTAAGTATTTTGAATGTGCCAACCCTGTCATTGATGATATAAGAATTTCATAAACTTACTCTGCCTATAGTCTGATTCTTAGAAGTTTCCAGTCTATTCTATGCATTGCAAAGATCCCTAAAATTAACTTGCTCGTACTTGGGAGACTTTTTCCTGATTTTATTGTAGTAATGTTCTAAATGTTAGAATGACAGAACAGTACGGTTACTATTCACATTTCTTCTAAATACTCTGAAGATGGTCAGTAGTTGCGTTTCTCCCCCAAAAATGTGGATTGTTTTCATAGTGTTTTCTGTCTGTATCCTGACTTATGCATCTGAAACATGAGCTGGTTATTAGAAGACAGGAGAATGGTAGAGTAAGCAAAACCATACGCTAGTCTGAGGGGTTTTGGTGACATTTTAAGCTGATCAAGTTCATTAAAATTCTGTGTATGTTGTTTTTTTTGTTTTGTTTTATTTTTTAATTTTATTTAAGCTGCTGAAAATCTCTGATCTTGACCTAATGCATACAGACTTCTGCGTGTATGAAGTGGCAAAGGTTACTGTGCACCCACATGCCCTGTCTGCATACAACACGCTGTGACTCGTAGCCTGTTTTTGTTGCCGCCTTACGTTTTTGCTTGCGCTCAGCTGCCTCGTTCTTCCAGTATTAGTAGTAGCTGACTGTGCGGGGAGAAGGTCAGGCAGTAGAGCATGCAGAGAGGCTGTTAAGGGGCAGTAATGGATGAGCTGACATTGCTGTTGAAGGAGGGGAAGACATTAATTTGGTCTTGATTCTAATGCTTTGAGAAGCGGGAAGAATCAGCTATATAACATTACTCTCTTTTTGTCCGTTCCACATGAAGCCTATTTCACAGGAATATTGAATTCCTGTAATGGTCTTTGGAGGTTAGAGTTTGAGACAGCAGACAATACTAAAGAAGGTATTTTTTTCAATAGAGAGATGATGGAGGAGTGAACTCCTTGGTGCCTGTGAGGCACTTAATGGCATCACGGCAGCCAGTTAGGGTTAAAAATAATCTAGCAATACGAAAAGCAGCCCGATTCCTCAGTCTGATTCTCTGCCTTGCCCCCATCAATAATTTCGTGGGAGCGAGCAAAGTAGCTGACGCTGCTGAAAGAGCTGTTCGTCGAATTGCGCAGCTTTCGGCCGTGACCGGCGTCCTGTGATGTGTGGAGCATCGCCTCTCCCCCGAGTTCTGGCTGCAGAGAGCTCAGAGGCAGAACACGCTGGCAGTCGCTTATGGTGTGACTGCGTAACGCGCTAGTGGTGGTGGGTCTTGGTGTGTCTCTTGGTTTTGGTAGTTTCCCTTCTTCTACAGAATCAAATAGGCCATTTCAGCTGGGAGGGACCTACAACGATCATCTGGTCCAACGGCCTGACGAAGTCAGGGCCGACCAAAAGTTGAAGCGTGTTAGTAAGGGCATTGTCCAAATGCCTCTTAAATACCGGGAGGCTCAGGACATCGATCCCGTCTCTAGGAAGCCTGTTCCAGGTTTGACCACCCTCTTGGTAAAGAAATGCTTCCTTTAAAACTGTCCTCCTCATTTCAAGTCTCTTGTGGCATAAAATTCCGATGTGGAAAAGTTCAAAGCTGTTTTGTTTCTAGATAAGAAAATTCCTCATTGAGCTAATATTATGCCCCCGGCTCCTCCTGCAATGCCTTCCAGTGAGCTAAAGCAAGAGCTTTTGCATTTAGTATTACTTTAATGTTTCTTTGACGTTCTCCCTCTCCTCGCTCTGCCAGTCGTTACGCTGTATGCCACCCTGGGGGAAGAGGCAGTAACCTACGGTCTCAACGAGTGTGGAGCATCATATCTGGTCACGAGTGTAGAACTTCTCGAGAGCAAACTTAAGGTAATTCGGTGCCCGCTTCACCTGCTTACAAGCACCCCATAGCAATTTCACAGTGCAATCAGTGCTAAAAATTTCATTTCTCTTTTATAGACTGCATTGCCACAAATCTCCTGTCTTAAACATATCATTTACGTGGACAAGAAGACTATCAATAAATCAGAATACCCTGAAAACGTGGAGATTCATAGCATGCAGACAGTAGAAGAGCTGGGAGCCAAACCAGAAAACTGTAAGTGAATGACTTCCCGGAGAACTGATCAAGCAATGTGAAATGAGTGAAATCAGACCTAGGCTAAGCGCAGGGATGCGTAGCAGAAAAAACCCCACCCATGCAGGTCTCCAGCACAAAGGCAGTGGCAGATTGCCAGTTCACCCTCTGGCTTCCTTTAAGTAAACAGAAAATTTGTTTGACCTCTATTTATTGTTCTGCACCTTTGCTCAGGTGTCAGGTATTTCAGGATAAGACTTTATTTTTAACTTCTAAACCATAACCAATGGGTTTTTTTAAACCAATTATTTAAACCAATTTTTTTTATAAAACCAATCTGTAGCTGAAAAGTACATTGGGCTCGAGGAATAACCATTACATCCCTTGCTACGTCGGGCAGCCAGGAGTGACTGTAAATATCTGCTTTAAGGAAGGAAAAACCAACCTCGATCATCTCTTTTCCTTAATTCGGCAGCCTGTGCTTAGCCAGATCTCCTCTCTTGGATAAAAGAGGACATAAACTGGGAAAGGCCCTTTTTGCAGGGAAGCACACGTTCATTACAACTGCTTATCTTTGATCGCCTTACAGTACAGCCACAAACCAGCAGTTACCTTGAGGGGGGTTGTTTTATGGCTTTTTTCCATAAAAACCCTGCTTCCCCTGCAGACCACCTGCTGCCTCTCTAGCTGCAAATGCCATGAAAGCTAATAATTTTCATCCCAAGAATAAAGGCAAGGCATTAAAACAAAAATCAAGAGTCAAGTGTTGTAAGCTTACTGCTTCTCCACGAGCAGCTTACCTGAGGAAGGTTCATTTTTAAAAAAAAAAAAAGAAAAATTCAGCTCTACAGCCCTGCGACCTTGGCTTTGGAAGAGTGAGTGACAGAAAAGCTGACTTGCAGCTTTTTGGGATGTTGTGGTTTTTTCTTTTTTGGTTTTTTCCTCACCCTGTTGTTTCTCTCCAGGACTGTATTTCTCCCCTTTGGTGCCCTTGACAGGTTTCAGTCAGCTTTCGGTCAGCTGTAAGACACAATGGCAAAAGTACCACCCAGATTGTGTAGATGCCCAAATACTTGTCATCCCCTTCCAAATCCGCCTTTCAAATTCCTGTCCAAACCAGACCACTACTCTCTTCATCACCAACTTCTGCATCCACCACTGACTATTGTGCTTACTTTTGCTGGAGCACCTGTTTCACACAGGTTGATTATGGACATTTTCACATTGAGTAATTACAGAAATAACAATTTAGAAAGTAGATAAGAATCAGTATTGATTTTTCTTCTGCGTTTTGTAGCAAGCGTTCTGCCAAGCAGACCTGTTCCTACAGACTTGGCTTTGGTAATGTACACCAGTGGCTCAACTGGGAGGCCTAAAGGAGTGATGATGATGCATAAAAACTTAATAGCTGGAATGACGGGACAGTGTGAGAGAATACCTGGACTGGGGTAAGAAACACCTGGTTGTCATGTGTATGGAGAGATAAACCAGAACTGCCAAAAGTACACAAGTTTATAGGAAGTCTGTTGCTGGCATCAGGTGTTATCAAATTTCTTCATATTATTGTGAGCCCACTAATCTTTAATATACATGAAATATATCTTGTGTTTGTGAACCTACCCTGTTGTTTGAAAAGGATGCCCTTCTAGCTCACTTCACATGCTCTTTCTACATTTTTTTTTATTATTATTACCCTTACTTTTAGGTCTGTGATGGATTTTTGCACACTTTTGTGCATCAGCAGATGCCACCGGATGAGGAGATTCCTCACCTAGTCAAACTTGGGGGAATTTTTTTTAGATGTTTTCAGGCAGGTAGAACGACTTCAGGAAGTCTGGTAGAGCCTTCCACTGCCATTGATGTAGAGATGCCACTGTTGGATGGATAATGCACGTGCTGTAGAACCTGCTCAAGTGTGATTTACTACATGAGCAGAAAAGTACTGAATTATGCATTGACGATAGTAAAACCAACTGCAAATTCCTTCACATTAATATTTTGAGGAAATTTTTCATGAATGCGGGTGTGTCACTGCACTCATGAAGGGTTTAATAGCTAAAATAAGGTACATTGCCAAACTCCTTTTGTGATGCGATATAAACCCAGTTCTGAGTTGATGCTGAAAAATGACACCTCTGAGCTTCTTGCTGAGAAATCTCTGAAGAAGTTTCCTGAAATAAACCTGAGTACTTCAGTGATCAGCTCTCTTTCTGCTAAACTATTTTAGAAGGAGATGCTATGATGACTGTCAAGGGTTTGTAAATCACTGGTGGTTATTTTAAAATACAGTGATTTCATCCTTAATTTTGTACCTGGGATGAAATCTCCCACAAAGAGAGGAAATAGCAGTGCAGCACTAAGGATTCTGAGTTTCCTAGAAAACAAGGCAAATGCTGTAATTCAGACTGATTTCGGTAAGGTAGGATTTTCCCCCATTTTGTTTATAAACCGTGGCTTGAAATCACACCCTTCTCGCATGCAGAAGAATAAGCCTCACTCGTGATCCGAGTCTTTCAAAATGTAGTAACTAAGCACACAATAAAACTGGTACGCAGTGTTTTTAGGCCGCCTGTGCATCATTGTTAATTGGGTAATCCTTTCCTTTCCTAGGCCCAAGGATACTTACATTGGTTATTTGCCCCTGGCCCACGTACTAGAATTGACAGCAGAAATTTCTTGCATCACGTACGGCTGCAGGATTGGCTACTCCTCTCCACTCACTCTGTCGGATCAGGTGAGGGACAGGGGCGGAGCAAAAGCAGACTTCACCTTCTGCAGTCTGCGTTCTCCGGGCTTAACGATCTTCCTTCATTAGAGAGATGCTGATGTACATGGCACGCTTCAGAAATGTCATTTTCTTTTCAGAAAAGGATGCAAATTAACGTTCCTGGTGAACTACAGCAGCAAGTCTTACCATATAGATTTTATTAAAACCTTCACTTTTATGATACCTAGGAAAGAAAACCTAATTAATGCAGATAGCATTACCCACTGGATATCAGGATCAGAACAGCTATTAATAGATCAGCTGGACGTAAGACTGGTTAAAGTGATTTGAAGTTTTTGGTCTCACTTTATCAGTTCTTTATCCAGTTATTGTAGATCTTCTATTTAGCCCTTTGTCTTCCATTTAACAATTAAGATAAACAAGAGCAAATTAAGCTGCAAAAGCTTCTGTATGTTTTGCTGGTATACAGATTGCATCAGGCAAAAGAAACTCATGGAAGAAGATAGAGGAGAAAGCAAGTGCTAGAGGGAGGAAGTAAGAGAAAGATACACAAAATGGACTTAACCAGGTTGGGCTTGTAAAACAAATAGTGTTTTGGTTGAAATTGTTAATCATTAATTTTTTCCATCACAATGGGAAAAAAAAAACCTATGCAGGAAATGGTTGGGGGGGGGGCAGGGGGAGAGATTTAAACAAATTACATGTTAATACATTGCCCTCTTTTTTCAGTTCTTTTCTGAAGAGTTGCTTAGTTTTCAGATTCATAAATTGCCTTTTTTTCCTTATTACAGTCAAGTAAAATTAAGAAGGGAAGCAAAGGAGACTGTACTGTACTTAAGCCTACGCTGGTGGCAGCTGTGCCTGTAAGTATGCAGAAGCAGATATGCTTAGCAAAAAAGTGATGCTTTCTATCTTGTTCATGCTAGAAAAATCTATTTACTAACTTTTTCTTTTCTCTTCATGTGTAAGTAACTAACAGGAAAAAAGCAGACTATAGAATTTCCAGTTGTGATTGCTTGAACCAAGTACCGATGCTGCAGATGAGCACAAGAATATATGTATGCTAAAGCCAAGACCCTTTTTGATCCAAAACTGGAAATGTGTTTTAATAGTTACAAGTGCTGTTTTACAGGGCTACTGATACAACAGTAAGACCCATAAAGTCTTTGATATTCCCAGTCTGGAACTCCCTTTTGCAGAGGGAGAAAGCAGGGTGGCTTTGGCCGAGACGGACGCGTTAAGGTAGGGGTGTTTGGCTGAGGTGCAGAACTCGCCACGTTAAGCTGTGCTGCCGTAGGTGTTGGGGTGCTCAATCTCAGCTGCTGGTCTCCAAGGTAGCACTTGGGTTGAGTTGCTCTTAGTCTCCTCTTACAAGAAAAAAAAAGATCAGGACACTAAAACTTCTGTTGTTTCTGTAACTTATGTTGGTCTTTGGGTGACCAGGCTTCTGCATTCCGTAAGCTCTTAGTGCTGTCCAGAAAATACACAAATGCTTGCATCTTTCTAAGGCAAAAACCTCCCTTGTGGGTCCTGGAATCACGTGTGCCTTGTGATGGTACCACGGCTCATAGGACTGGTAGCACCAGCTTTGGCCACGTGGTCGTGGTGGGTCAGTAGGAGGATTTAATCTCATTTAAGAATGGTGAGTTTCAGTTGGATTTGGTTGCTCTGCCGCATCTTTTGGGAATAGCTGAAGAGTTTTAAAATCAATTACTCATTTGCATTTTTGTTTTATAAATTAATAATCATATATATATATATAGGCTTGGTCTTTTTCTTAATAATTAACCAAGTGAATATTAATATATCTGAGAACCTCAGCTTTTTGGAAAATATCCCTTTAAATTTATTTCCTGGGGAAAATCCAAATGCTAGACTACTGGCAAAAACAGTGTAAATTTTAAATAGGGACATAATCCCTCTTGGAAGGGCTATATTTCATGCAGCCAGAGTCACGAAATTACTGCAGGACACAGATAATGCTGAATCCCACCTAAATGTCTTGATTCTATTATCACAAAGAAGTTAGCAGAGAAAAAATAAAATGGAAACTGATGATCAGTGCTCAGTTGACAGCATACAGGATCTAGAGTTCAACAACCTACAGCAAAGAGGAAAAACCTTCAGAAAGCCCTTTGAGGAACAAAACCTATGTAACATCATTAATAAACACTTCTCTCTGTAGAACTATTGTCTTTTTTATCATCAAAACATCATAATGTCACCAGTGATTAGAACCTATAAGGAATGAAATGGAAAATAATTCCAACAGAGTCCAGAGGCATAAATATTCCTAAAGATGCAATTCAATCAGAGCATTGTAATAACAGTTGATAGTTCCTTGCAGCCTTTGTAATTCTGAATACCTTGTCATGCTTCTGTAGTCTTGCCAAAAAGCTACAATTAATTCTGCTTTAAGGCATTTGCCTGGCTTTTGGAAATAGGAGATGATATTCTGTAGGTAAACCGGGCTGAAAATAGCATCCAGTTTTTCTGAGGTTCTAGTTTGTCTAGATCCCAGTCATGAAGATTTACAGGAACTAATCAAAAACACTGAGAGTGTTTTCTAATAAGACTTTAGTATTTTGATCTCTGATATTTCAGAGTACGTCATTTTTGTAGCTTTTTCAGTTTTAAATTTTACTTTTGTTAGAAAGTACATAAATACTTGAAAGCATCGTGCTCTGTAACAAACTTGAAGAAGCCGATCCTTACACTTCTGTCAAATACTTCACCAGCCTGAACACTATTTATTTTAAGTTCTCTGTATCTTAGTGATCATAAGCTTATTATTTTAATGGCAATTAATTTCCCATCTGTGACAGAATTGTACTTTCTTTGTCAGGTAACTAGAATTACTGCGGCCATATTGCTTTGAAAGTTGGAAAACTTCTCTTGGAAAAGGAAGTGATGAAATGTGATCTCTAGTGCATTCCCTTGTGCTGCCAATTGCCGTGGATAAAGCACAGCGTCAGGACCCCCAAGCACGATAAACGTTGCATGAGCTGTACCAACTCTTGGCAAAGAGATTCAGCTAAACTTGAAATCCAAATTTTCTGATTGAGTTTGTCACATTTTAAGTACAGGTCAAGATGTCCCTGATTACGTAAGCAATGTAACGTGGCGATTGGCTTTACGCTATGGCCTGGTACCTGCCACTTGGAGCTGTGGTTGATAGAGAAGACGTCTGCAGAGGAGGGGTGGAAAGTATTTTAAAACCAAACCCGAGGTTTACAAAGCCCCTTGTGGGGGTGTGAGGGGCCCTATGAACACGATGAATTACTGCAGTATGCCTGAAGGCCCGCAGTGGTTACTCAGCTGCTTGCCCTTGACTTACCCATCTGCCTAATTTGGAGCAAGTTTTCTAACAGAAGGTGTCTGCTACAGCATGAGGGTTCTTCCTCTCTAGCGATACTGGTGTGAGGAGAAAAAAGGGAATGGAGAAAAGTAGCGCTAAGTCACTAATTTTCTACTGCATTTTCAATACTTCATTCCACCCATTTCAGATAGCTTCAAGCTGTGACGGTCTATAAATTGACTAATTCATCACATATTAAAAGCATTACGGTTGAGCATTGCCTAACCAACGATGCAGACATTTTCACTCTTACTGTATTGGCCATTTTAAAGGAAGAATTGGAGGGCTGTATTTTATTTTTAACACGGAACTTAATTTACACATGCTAGTCTATCCTATGGGGTAATTTTCCTTGCTTTTTTTAACACTTTGTAGGAAATAATGGACAGAATTTATAAAAACGTCATGAGTAAAGTTCAAGAGATGAACTACGTTCAGAGAACCCTGTTCAAGATAGGCTACGACTACAAATTGGAGCAAATCAAGAGGGGATATGACGCACCTCTGTGTAATGTGTAAGTATAACTCATGACCCAACTGTACCTTTTTCCCGTGATTTGGTAAAAGAGTAATCATCTAAGCTGTCTGACATCAGACAATTCTCATCCAACATGCAATTATCATCTAATGACTAACTGAAATAATCCAAGTTCTTACTGGAAATGGATAAGATATGTAATGGTAGGAATGACTAATCTTCACAACAGACTAGTTTTCATTGGATTGCCTTTTTGTCATAATAAAAGTGGAATGTTTGTTTAGTTAAAGTTACAGGAATTCTGCCATCTTCAAGTGTTGCACAAGAGGAACGTTTTTAACGATCCCTGCTGTCCACTAAAATCTGTGAAAGATGAACTTGATTTTTAAGATGTTCCAGATAGGAGGGAAGAAGGTGGTTTGTGCCTTTCATAAAAGTGAGCCAAGTGAATGATTTTTAATGCTTTTTTTCCTTCTTTCAAGACTACTGTTTAAAAAAGTAAAGGCGCTACTGGGAGGGAATGTCCGTATGATGCTTTCCGGAGGAGCACCGCTGTCCCCTCAGACACAAAGATTCATGAACATCTGTTTTTGCTGTCCTGTTGGTCAAGGCTATGGACTAACAGAAACATGTGGAGCTGGAACCATCACAGAAGGTAGTTAAAATGCTCCTAGAAATTAGTAATTTATGATACAGATATATATGAAGGTTTGGTGGGATTTTTGGAAAGTCAAAATAGCTGTAGTTCTTAAGTGCAATAACGTAACTTGAAATGATACCACCTTATTTATAATTTGAGTTTATACTTCAAGTGACAAAAATCTCTGTATTTTTCCTTGTTCTCTCCCTAAGTTGCTGACTACAGCACTGGCAGAGTTGGAGCTCCTCTTATTTGTTGTGAAATAAAATTGAGAGACTGGCAAGAAGGTAAGAGTATTAAATGCTTTGATTTCAGAGTAACTAATTTAACCACTGCTTAGCTGGTTTCTTTGCCCGTCTGCTTAGCAGGGTGTAGCACATGAAGTAATTGTTCTTTATCTTTTATAATAGTCATCAATTTATATGCATTAACTTCAAAGGTTCAAAGTATTTTCTTAGCAGCAGAATGTATGTTAAAAATAATTGTGTGGGGATTATCTTCTTTGCAGGGGGCTATACTAATAAAGACAAGCCTAATCCTAGAGGAGAAATTATAATTGGTGGACCTAACGTCTCCATGGGATATTTTAAAAACGAAGGGAAGACAACAGAAGAGTTCTCCGTTGATGAGAATGGGCAGAGATGGTTCTGTACAGGAGATATAGGGGAATTTCATCCGGATGGGTGCCTGCAGATCATAGGTTGGCCTCAATTTTTGATATCTTAATCTATTACAAGATCTTGACTAAACGTAATTATAAGCACACTATTAATCCTGTTGGCTTTGCCAGGGCTAATCTACTTAAGGTTACCTGCTTACAGAATCACAGTGTAAAACACATTCCCCGAAGTCCTTACAGCTGTAGGAAAATTTTGGAAGTGATGCTGTGTCCTGTGACATCATCACTATCTAAATTTAGCACATGGACTTTAAAAGAATAAATGTAAGATTAATTTTTGGTATTAATTACAAAGCTTTAAAATCAGAGCCCCCGTCATTTTCACCCAAGTTGTGTGACAAGAGGTGTAGTGCTATATGAACTTTTTTTACAGAAGCCTTTATAAAGTTGGCAGAATATGTACATGCTACTACCTGCTTTAAAATTTTCCTAAGATGCTTTAATTCATGTTTATTAAGAATCTTGCGTAGCATTGCACAAAATACACCTATAACAGCTTTACAAATGAGTCTGTGGAAAAGCAGAAGTTTACATGGAACAAACTTTTTTTTTTTCCTTCCCCCTCGACTCCTAGATCGTAAGAAAGACTTGGTAAAGCTACAAGCAGGAGAGTACGTATCTCTGGGCAAAGTAGAGGCAGCACTGAAGAACTGCCCATTGATTGACAATATCTGTGCTTACGCCAAAAGGTAAGAGTGGTATTAATTTAGAAACTCCATTTAAGGGAAACATTAAATATAGGCTCTGACCCACTTCCCTGATGAGCTACTATAGCTTTCCATTGAAGAAATCCCCCTACCAGACTGCAAATTAGAAAGAGCATCTCTGAAGTAGCACAGGTGCCCAGATTCCCTAAAACCTAAAGAAATTACTTGTCTGTCTGTTGGCATTTCTCCTATCCTAACACACTCCCAGTTCCATCCCGTCCCTTCCCCAAACAGATACCACTACAGTTTAGCATGTGTTTGGGCTTTCTGTCGGAATACCGGGGGAAAGTTAAGCTGGACACTGCAGCTGACCCAAAGGTCTCCACTGGGTTTTTAGCAATAGTCCCAGCCTCTCCTCTCCGCCCCCTCACTCCATGAAGGGGAGCTGCAGAGAACTAGCTGAACTCCGGGTGTAGCTGGGAAGCTACACCGACACGCGCGCTCACAAAATTACAGCAAAGCACGATACCGATCAAACCTAACCTTGCAAAACAACTTGGCACTTGCGAAGGCTTCATGTACAAGAAGGATTGTGTACAGGGAATAACTACGGTTCAGAAAGTGCTGTGGATCTCTCTAACATCAAGTAAGCTTTTTACACCCTGAAATGGAAGTCTCAACTGTTTGCATCTTTTCCCCTTCCTTCCCTTGCCATCCTGTGGTAGCGACCAGTCTTACGTGATCAGTTTTGTGGTTCCTAATCAGAAGAAGCTGACAGCCTTGGCTGAGCAGAAAGGCATCAGTGGGACATGGGTGGACATTTGTAACAATCCGACAATGGAAGCCGAAATACTGCGAGAGATTAAAGAAGTGGCAAACAAGAGTAAGTAAAGCGGCACATTGTGCTAGCCCTTCTCACAGGGCTTATCCAGCAAAAATTTTCAGTTATCCTCACTAACTGCTCTTCCTTCTTCCTGTTGCCTCTGTATCTGCTAAAATTGAATAGTTTAATCGGATGCAAAGACCACATCAAATTGTTGCCTATTATCTCTGGAATTGACATACTACTTTATCTTTTATATTTCTAAAAAAAAAAAAAAAAATAATCTGAGATTGTTTTCAATTAAATTCTGTTTTACCAGATGTTGCTGGTCTAATACAGGTAAATGAGGTCCAAAAGAGCTGTTGATTTTTGAGGAAAGTTACACGACATTTGCTGGCAAGAAAACCAGTTAAGCAAGAGATTTCAAAGCTATTTTTCCCATGCAGCTCTGTCCCCTGCAGCTTTGAACAACCACGATCCTGTGGCTGTAATGACTTAAAAGCCTGCTGCTCGTTGCTGTGGTACTGAACAATCAGAAGCCTCATCAATCCTTTACAGGGCCAAAAAATTAACAAACTAACTGGGGAAAAGTCCCTTAAGCACTTGGCACCTCGTACAAGAAAGCAGCCAAACTGGACTTAAGCACACGCTAAACACTGCCTTGGAGATGAGAACCTGCCTTTGGAAACCGAGAAAACAGGAATGAAAGGCACTATTAAGTTTTGCCTTAAAAAAAAAAAAAAGTCAACCTGTAGGTCTCAGACTTGGGTTAAAACACTAATCCACGGGGTTTTTTTATTATGAACTAGGCAAATTACTATCTCTTATGGCTTTGTTCATTCAAAATCTTTGCTTACACATTCTTTCTACCTTTTAGATAGTCATCTACCATTGAGATACAACTAGTTTATTTGAAACTTTTTTCCAAAACTATTATGAAGGAGATCATTCTCATTTTTAGTGGAACATAACACGCCTCCATCCTGAGCAGGCACCTATCTAAATAAGATGAAACAGTCCATTACAGCACCCGTTTGAACTGAGGGAGACAAGTGCTCCCGGGGACAGCCGTACAGCCAGGGGGCCCAACTGCCTTCCTGTGCTGCCACCAGCTGGCCCAGAACGCAGCCACGAGTCAGTGGAGGCGGGCTCCAGTGATGGGGCTAAATGGAGGGCCTGGTAGCACTGCACACGTGCAGCAGGTCCCTGCCCCGTTCCTGATGTCCCCTCTCCCCGCCGCAGTTACCTGGCTCGCCCCCCGCTGGCCTCTGTTGCCCGGGCAAGAGACAGCAGCAGCCTCGGTAGCAGTGAGGCTGTGCACGGTCCAAGCCGCTGCTTCCAGCTGAAGGGAAAATAAGTGATTAATCCAACAAAAATACAGAGAAGTCCCTTTTATTTTGAACGCTAAACAAAGTCTTAGGAAGGAAAAATTTGGGAAAGAATCATTCACCTGTGGAAAGTATAGAAGTACGCCATTATAATTTAAATATGAAGCACATCCAACTAGTCTGAGTTAATCTAGTTAATTACTACCCTCCCGTAATACAGCTACAATTCTAGATTTCAGTGTATCCTCTTGTGACAGTAGCCTTGGCTCTTCAGGCTCCACTCTCACTTGTTGCAAGCTTTAGACTTTACGCTCTCACATCCACTACAAGCTGCAGTAGTACAGCGTGTTATTAGAATATTTGCACACTAACCAGCAGTCAGCACTGGGACAAAATTAAACTTTCTTGTGGCATTTTGGTAAGGTTACCTCATTAAGCAGAGCACCATATTATACAAGGGTGCTCACCTTAAGACTTTTTTTAGGTAGCATGAATTAGTATTTTGTTTGGCTATGTAATCATCGTCATGCTTTTGTTTCTTCTCGTCCCTGCAGTGAAATTAGAAAGGTTTGAAATACCCATCAAAGTACGGTTAAGCCCTGAACCATGGACGCCGGAGACCGGGTTAGTAACAGATGCTTTCAAGCTGAAAAGGAAAGAACTGAAAAACCATTACCTCAACGACATCGAAAGAATGTACGGGGGCAAATAAACAAGTTGTGTTGACCAGAGGGTTGTGCAGATGGTTCCTTCTCATGCTTCAATTTTGGATGTCTGTGTATGCTGTAGATATCACACATTCAGAAAATACACCAAATGGGTGAATGTTTGTGTAATCTCTATCGACTACAACAGAGAATATCTTAGACTCCAAGTTCTTAATCATTAGCAGATTAGACACTGATGGTCTTCATAGAGTTTCACGTGATCATCTTCAGTTTTGAGACAGACATCATTACGTGAAGCAGTATGACCAGGTAATTTTATTATTGTTGTGGCTCTAGCACGTTCAGAGCGTTGCAACTTCTCCTCAATTCATTCTGAAGTCTGGCTTGTATTTCAAAGAGAAAAATTAATGTAATTGTGACAATTCTTCTGTCATAGTAAGATACTTAACGACAGAGGAAAAAATATTTAAAGTCTACCTTTCTCCATTGAAAAACAAAACAAGATGACAGCATTAGTCAAGAACCTGCTAGAGATCACTAATAACGCACCGCTTGAGAATGGATGGATTCTTCTGCACATCAGTTAGTATCTTGAATATTTACAGTGCCTAAAAAAGAATATAAAGTACACTTACTGAAATAAAGGTGAACTGAAAAGCTTTCTAAAAACAAGTTATTTGACATTTAATTCAAGAGCGTTGAATTAACTATTTTGACTTCCAACTCACCAAATACGTTTTTACTTGCCACTGTATTTTAATTCCAGCAGAGCTTTCCACTAGGACAGCATAAAAGAAAACAAAGACTTGCACTGCTGGAGGAGGTGCTGATGAGGAGTCATCACCTGAAGGCAGAATGCAAAGCTTGTACCCGACTGGCAAACAACAGTGAAATTGCTGGGCAGTTGGCTCTAAGCAGATTTGAAACTCAAAGGAGTTTGGGGTTGTGTTGCTACTTTTTTTTTTTTTTTTTAAGAGGCAGTTGGCAGTTTTGTTTTTAAGGCACTAATCCTCTAGACCTTCCCACACATGTGAGCGATGGTCCAGGTTACCTGTATGTAATTTAGAGGATCTGGGTCTAATTGGCTGTATTTGCTTTATGGAAAGGTATTTCTGTTCACCTTTTAAATATGGTAAGCATAACAAGGCGCCCGGAAACCGACAGTTTCCCCTGTGTAGTCCTGTTTTACTTACAGAGAAGTAGTCTGTGGCCAGGGAATCTTTGTTTTATGGAACTTGTAAAAAGGGACAAATCACTCTTTACGGAAATTCATTATAAAAATGTTCTCTTATTAACTGGAAGTCATAGATGTGAAGAAGTGGGAAGATACAATTTAATAATGGTTCATCATTTTCTGTGCTGAATCCTGTACTGTGTCTTGTTTTGAACTGCAGCTGAGCTTCTGCGTCCCTGCTAGCTCTTGACACTTGAACCGTAAATGCTGTAAAAAGTGGAGGCTCTTGATACTGTTCTACTTTGCACTTTCTTAATCGTTTTATATATGTTGCTTACATTTTGTACAGCTGTGGCCCTCAACTGCTATGTATTACAAGTTCATTTTAAAGTATTTATAGATTTCTATTCATAATATTTGTGTTGTGTATATGATGGTTAAAAAGAAAAATTATTTGGTATTGTCACTGTACAGAAAGTAAAAGATTTTGTACAATGCTTCCCTTGAACACACTAGCTTGCAATTTCAGGGCAAGTTTTTCCCTTATTGCATGTATGTGTATTTTTCTTTTTTCCAGTTCAAACAGGTTTTGGCAAAAATAAATTGTGGCTATACACTCATTAACTAAACTGTCCCTTTTCCTTGGGACCAGCTTCAGCCTTCCCCACGCATAACTCCAGCCAGGCCAGAACACTGCCAGCTAAATACATCTACGAACCCTGAGAGGAAAGGGAAAGAGAAAATGCAGGATACAGAGATGACTGCATCTAGTCATGCATGGAACTACAACAGTCACTAAAAAGAACAAGAAAATACCTTTCTAAAAAAGAAAATTATTTTTTTATGACACATACAGTTGGTTTATGACAACAGGAAATACCTCCCATATCAGTGCAACCTTTTAAATGACTCAGTCTTGGAGCTACATTACCAGTTTTTCCATGTTTAAAATCTGGTCACGATTAAATAGCCTTTAGTCAGCCTGGCAGCATCACGCTAGTTAAATACAGGGGAGAAAGTTACTTGCACTTGAGTCTGGCAGCAGGTTGTATGTCTTTTCTTTTTTTGAAGCCATGAATGTATTTTATGAAATGTATTTTATCTAGACTGCAGGTGTCTGCTGTGTCTCTGTTGAGCGAGGATTGCTGTTTTCCACATGTATACATACATACATGACGTTATCATTGCAGAAGTGGAATACAATTTAAATGGTGCAACAAGTTTGTGTTCTGAAAGATCTTTCTGTGTCGCACGAGGTGTCTCTAGTTACCGTTCAGCACCTGGTGTCCTTTCTGGGCCCGAGTGCACCTTGGAAGAACTTCTCAAAGCAGCAGCAAGTATGTGCTGCAGGGCTTGAAAACAAAGCCTGGAGGGGGTCTAGTTTTTCTTTTAAGAAACAACCTAAACGCGGGTGCACTGCAAAAGACAATGATATACATCACCTTTTCAAGCGTTTTTGCAGCAGGGGAAGGGTTCCAGCAGGCTGCCTTCAAACACAGGGATCCTTTGCAAAGATGGTACTTGCACTTTGGCAAGAACTTTATCCTTTTTAATGAATTCTAAACCCTTTGGTGGCAGAGCTCGTGGAGAAGTAAAAAACAGGATGAGCAATCTCAAAAATAAGGCATTAGGAGGCAGATGAAGTGAGGGTACCTGGGTTCAAAACTATTATGGGATAGTCAGAGAGGATATCCTGTGCTCAACTGAAACGACATATGATACGGGGTGGAAGCGTGAGGGAGCAATTCGTTTACTAAATGTGAACATTTCAGAAAGCTCAAAGTAGCTGCAAGTTCTTCAGAAAGCGGGTTCAGAATTTAAAGGAGTTGAAAGAGCAAATTCAGTTCAGGCACATCTGCTATAAGATTATATTTAGACCCTCTACTTCAAAAAGCATGGGATACCTAGCCAAAGCCAGCGTAGCTACAGTACCAGTGGGACTAGAAGGCTTGGCCTATGAAGGGAAAAAGAGGAACGGCACGTGACAAGAGATGATTAACCTTCAGTTACAGACAGTGTGGGCCTAACAAAGGCACAAAAGGGCTGGCACCAGTCAAGAGGAGGAAGAGAAAGCAAGTTTACACTGTGACATTTATGATTAGACATTTTAAGAGAAACAGAACTTTAAAACAATTTGTTACTAAATACTGAACTAGTTGCTGAAGAGCTCTGCCGCTGAAAGGCTTCAGAGCCCCGGAGTCAAGGAGGGTTAAACCTTCCAGGAGCAGCTTTGGCACCGAACCTCGGCTAGGGGCTGGAGGAAAAGACCTGCTTCTTCTACCTAACGCAACAGTAATGCTGAGGTAGCAGTGAGGGGTCACAAAGTGGCTTGCAAGGAAAAAGTATAAACAGAGAAAGTAATGAAGGGTTCCCCTTGGAGCAGGCAAGGTGGTGGTTCAGCAGCATTAGAGAACTTTGAGCATAACCCGAGTAGAGAGCTGCCCGCCCAGGAAGCCAACGCCGCAGCCTGCGCTTCCCGTCAAACACTTCCCAGCCAGATGAGGAACAGGACACAAACTGAGAACGTGGGTCGCTAATTTTGAGTCAAAAAAACCCCTAAAATACACCCAAATCTACCACATCCCAGAACCATACTTTCAAATAACTGCACTGTATTCCAGTGATAAACCGGTGATGTTCTGCAGTTGCATGCAACGCAAGAAATAAATTCTTATGATGTATTTGGTTTTGGTGTGGGGTTTTTTTGGTTTTGGTTTTTTTTTTTTACCGAGCTTGCCTAATGGTTGAGCTCTGTTTACAGGAGAGTAGATCAATTTCCCTTTCGGAGGCTAACATCTAAACATTAGCAGCTTAAAATTAACAAATCTTGTGCTTCTTTTGCCCAAGATGCCACAAAGGTCATTTACAAAATACAATCAGTAAAACTTACATGGAATTCTGAACGTCGCACAGAGTAAAACTCAGATACTCTACAGTAGCATAAACTTACCTGGATTCACAAACAAAACACATCGCCAGTTAAGTCAGTGCTGCTGCAAAATAGGTTATTGATTGCCTTTTTTTTTTTGTTTTTAACACGATGTGATGACCACAGGATCAGCCACAGAGGAACAAGGCTGACTCTGCTAAATACGCACTTGTCGACCCGTCGTTCTCGCGTCACCGTGAGCGAGTTCTGACAGACGGGGTGGTGCTCGCGCTGTGGTGTCGCACGTGGAGCTGCCACGTCTATAATCTTGCTACACCTTTTACTGGGCGGGGGGAGACACACGACATGTGAAGAAAATCAGATCCATTCTATATTGACAAAGTATTTTAACGAAACTGATTATCACAGGTAATTTGTCCAAAACTGCCTTTAGTTGGAACTGTGTCGTCTTGACATTAGACCAATGCTAATTAAATTAGACAACCAGAGCTCTGGGCACAGTGTCTGATCCCGAGTCCTCACCTGTGCTTTTAAAGAAAAGAAGAAGGATAAAAAAAAAAAGCCTGTTGCATTTTTCACTCGTTCTCCCATTTTGAAACCCCAATAACCTGGTTAATGATGAACATTTTACAGAGATGCCAGAAGTCACTATGCGTTTGTTCCACATTTACCCTTGCCTGCCTTCAACCAGCACACCCCGTTATTCCTGAAAACCCAGACCCTGAGCACCAATACCCATCCCTCGAAGACTTGAACTTGTACCATTAAAACGCTAAAGAAAAAAGATGTCATACAAGTTTTACTTTTTTAAAAAACACAGAGCAGGAAGTGGTGGGGGGAGTAATTTAGGACATCTTGATTTGAAACAGCATTGGACTGGTGCTAACAGGCACGCTGTGTCGCTGACACTGTTTAAAAATAAAACTAGCCCAACTATGGCTTCAGGTAGCACGTCCACGTGTTGTTCCAGCACTTAACAAAAGTGCCAGCCCTGGGAGGCATTGCTTGGGGTTTTTATTTGTTTTAAACAACACGGTATCTAACCTAAACCTTTCCTGTTGGATGTAGATCAGCTCATTCCTTACGGTGCTCCCCCAGGGAGTGAACACGACAAATGGATCGCTGCTCTCTGTAGCTGCCTGCCCTACTTTGCTTTCTGTCTTTCGAGGCTAAACAGACACAGCCTCTCCCAATCAGCCTGGTTTTAGACAATTTAATCGGGGTCATTTAACCAGGGCCACTCTGTCCCTACATTCAAAATAGGATACCAGCCCCACCTGCCCTATCCAGCTGAGGGCAATTACCTCCCAAAGCCTGTAACTTCACTGCAGTCCAGCACGTATTTGCCTCTCATTAATACTGTAACTTATTCTTTTATAACTTTATAACTTTTATAACTATATTTTTTAAATAACTTGTTATTTTTCAAGCTTGCATCACCGCTTTGAACACCGGCAGTGGCGCAATAATGGTTTTGCTGCAAGGGTGGAAGTGCACAGGTGATGACTGCTTAGGAGCTCTGCAAACACAGGCTACAGCACAGCCCAGGCTGAATTTCTAACACCTCGCTCTGACTCGGTTTTAAGCCCCACACAGCCCACTCTAAGCATTTACTGGCAAACAGAGCCCTTGCTTTCAGAGGAAAGATGCCAAGAAAATCATTCGCGCCAACAAAAAACATACTGTAGAAAAGCAAATAAAAACCTGGCACTGTGGGAAGAAAAATCTATCAGGCTGGGTTTGGCTCTCTTAAGATTCGAAATGGCCATTCAGCCCTTCTAACCCTCGTGAGAGCTGCGCTCTGTTGGCTTTTCTATTGTATTTCCATTGTCCAGCCACCAATACGCTTTCAGCAGGTCACCTGCAGATAATGAAAAAGCAAGATGCCTGCAACGCATCTCAGCCAAAACCTTTGCTTCAGGGAGACATAATTTTGAAAAAGGACTCACAAGAGAGGAAAAAAACCCCACCACCCACACGCACAACAGAACCGCTCTCACTGAGCAGGCGGCAGCCTGTCCCTTGGACCCTACAGCTCGTAAACTCCACCGATGCTGCGGAGAGAGCAGAGATCGTATCTACCCTGAAACCAGAACGTTTCCCAGTTATATTTTGCTGATGGAGAAACAAGAAATAATGAATTGCAACTTCTGGGGGGGGGAAGGAGAGAAGGAGGGAGAATATATTGTTGCAGAAACATCCCATTTTACCAGTGTTTCTTCTGGAGCAATTTGAAGACTAAAAGAGACGCATTACGGGAAAGCCAGCTGCTCTTCTCCCAAAGCCCCCCCAGCAGGGCTGCGCCCCTGCCTGATGCTGTTTCCACAGAAAAGCCGGAGTCGGTTCCCCACCAACTTGCCTTCCCAGCTGCCCTTCCAGACGGGCACTCATGCCAGTCTGCTACTAAAACACATCCTTTTCCCTAAAAGCACCGAGCGGAAAGTGGGACAGAAGGCAACAATTGGCCCCAGTCACCTCCTGGAAACAGACAACGAAGCTGCACAATGCAGAAACGAGTCTAAAGGCCGGAGAGATCGTGGGTGTGTAACACAGGCAACAGCCATGTTCCCCTACAAGCACAACAGCTCAATTCAAGGAGTTACCAGACAAACAACCCAGGAGCAGGGAAAAATCAGAGGCCCTCAGAGCATTCACAGGATTTCAAAAAAACCCATAAGTAGAGGCACAAAGGCTCGGGAGGGGGAACAAAAAGAAAAACCCAACAGAAAACCCCAACTGAAGCCAACCTGCCTGTCTGCTGCGGCCTCCGTCCCTCCTGAGCACAGCCGGGCCGGGAAGGGCCCAGAAACCAGCCCGCTGGCGTTCAGGCCTTCCTGCTGCAGGAACTGCTCCCCTGCAGCTAATTACCAGGTGTTCTAATTGCCCCAATCAATTCCACCTGTGGGTGCATGGCCACCACCGCTGCTGCTGCTGCAGCTCCTGTGCCCCACCACGGCAGTTCCATCCCGGGGCCTCCTGTGCCCCAGTGCCGGGAGCGGGCCGGCGGGGCCCGCACAGCTCGGCCGGGCCGCCTCGGAGCACGGGGGCCTTGCCACACGGAGCCCCGCGGCGGCACGGGCAGCCACCAAAGCTCCACGGCCGAGAACCGGCTGCTTCCCGGCTTTATTCCGGCGGAGCTGCGTTTTCCCAAGCGTCTCCTGCCGTGGAAGATCCTGCTTCGGACTCGCGGGGGCCGTGCAGGCACCTCGGCTCGTCCCGCGCCCCGAGCGAAGGGGGTTCTCCCCGCTCCCTNCGGGAGCTGCGCGGCCGCGGCAACGCCAGCGCGGCCGGTGGCGGCGGCGGCGCGGGGGGGGACGGGTCGCTGTACATCCTGCTCATCATGATCTTCTACGGCTGCCTGGCCGGGGGGCTCATCCTGGCCTACACCCGCTCGCGCAAGCTGGAGTCCAAGCACGACCCCTACCACCTCTACATCGAGCGCGACTGGGGCCGCGGCCGGCCGGGGGAGGAGGGCGGCCCCGCCGGGGGGCAGCGGCTGCTGTGGGGGGGG